>CAKNXH010056202.1:32092-50223 GCA_932178445.1 Andricus quercusramuli
TCTACCGTCGAACCGCTGCTCAAAAACTCTCCGGAACAATAAGTTTAATTCTACCGACGAAGTGCTGCCCTAAAACTCTCCGGAACATCCTAAGTTGGGTTTATTCAAAATAAACCAATTATAAAATAAAAGTGAAACTGTACTTTTGAAAAACATTGCTATAAAAACAGTAAATTCATTTAAAAAGTGAACTATTAATCAACTAAAACAAAAGTGAAGTGTACTAAAAAATATAAAAACAAAAGTGAACTATTGATCTAAATAAGTAAATTCAGTGACCCCTTAACTTAAACTAGAGAAAACCCTCCCAATAACTTCTCCAAACATCTTTGTATTTATTACAAAAGAAATCACGCTGAGTCCTGAAGCCGTATCCTTCCGGAGGCACTAAAAGTCTTCAAAGGAGTCCATCAACAAAAGAAAGGACTGGGCACCTCTAAAGAGTCTAACTTCTGAATACAGGATTATTAAAACGTTCCAAGCGACTACTCAACAAGATCTTCGGTAAGTTTGTTTATACATTGCTATCCCTTATTTCTTTCTTTTCCTAAACATTGTTCAAAATCTCGTCAGTAAAGTGTTTTCCTTTTTTTTAAAGGGTGGACACTGAGACGAAGTTTGGCAGAAATTCGTCAAGTTTTATGTTGGAGATATCAACCAAAAATAACAACAAAACAATTTGACAAAATTTCAAAACACATATTTGTAAAGTTTATTGTAATAAATAATAATTTCATATTTCAATTTCAATTATTTCAACTTTTCGTCTTGTTTACTCCTCAAATCCATGTTTCCTATTTTTTTACAAATTTAGGATAAAAAAAAAGAGGAAGTAGCGTAAGTTTATATTTAATAATTTTATGATAAGGTAAGTGGGTCTCCTCGGAGACGTAACAGTATATATAATGGGGGATATGTAGCTACCCCTAGACACTTTTCATTTTATGTTTATGATAATATATACTTTTCATACACAAAAAAAATTGGGAACTTATTTCTATAACGAAGGAAGTGAAATAGAGTCCACCCAACATGAATAAAAAAATTACGCGGGGGTAAAACACCCCTACATGTTTTTAAAAATGTGCTGCAAATTGCTTAATTCATAGGAGAAAAATTTGAAGAAAAAAATACATTTCGCACTTGACATGAAAATAAAAATCACTTGTTGCGCAAAAAAATTGTCTAATTAATGAGGGTAGCTACCCCTAAAAACTTTTTATTTTGTGTATATGATAATATATACTTTCCATACACAAAAAAATGCGGAAATTAGTTTTATAATGAAGGGAGTAAAATAGAGCCCATCCAACATGGATAAAAAATTACGCGGTGGTAAACCACCCCCCAATTATGTAGAAATTTGCAAAATAAGACTTGCATCTAGCAAGAAAAATCCGAAGAAAATACCTGTTGCACACAGTATATCGAAAATTTATTGTTCAAACTCTGAACAATAATGATATTCGTCAAAAAAGTGTTTAAAACATAATGATTTCTTACACCACGAATATCGAATTACAGCGATATTCGTGCAATCTGATATATTACAATGTGTATGGAAAGTATATATTATCATAGATACCAACTAAAAAGTGGTTAGGGGTAGCTACCCCCGTTAATTTTTTTATTCATTCTGGCGAAACACGTCAACTTTATTTTGGTCCACAGTGCAAAATATATATATTTTTAAATTTTCTCCTATGAATGTAGCAATTTTCAGCAAATTTATAAATATTGAGGGGTGGTTTACCCCTGCGTAATTTTTTTATTCATGTTGAATTGACTCTATTTTACTTCCTTTGTTATAAAAATAATTTCCCAATTTCTCTTGCGTATGAAAATTATATATTATCATAGACACAAAATAAGAAGTGTTTGGGGATAGCTACCCCCATTTATTTTTTGAAAATTTTTTTGTGAAATACGTCAACTTTATTTTCGTCTAAAGTGCCAAATATATTTTTTCCAAATTTTTGCCTGTGAATTTATCAATCGTCAGCTCAACTTTAAAAATATGTAGGGGTGGTTCACCCCTGCGCAATTTTTTTTATTATTGCTGGATAGAATCTATTTTACTTCCTTCGTTATAAAAATGATTTCCCAATTTCTTTTTCGTATGGAATCTATATATTATCATAGACATAAAATGAAAAGTGTCTAGGGGTAGCTAGCCCCATTAATTTTTTTACCAATTTTTTTTTTACGAAACACGTCAACTTTATTTTTGTCTCAAGTGCAAAATATATTTTTCATCATACCTCAATCGAAAATTCGACTTTCGATGCCTGTGGAGCGGGTTGAAAATTCGATTATCGACCCGCTCCACAGTCATCTCAAGTCGACTTTTCGATTATCGATATGATGAAAAATTGTATGCATGACTCGGGCCGAGGCAACGCTTTCACTCGTGTGATATCAGCCCTCGCTTCGCTCGGGCAGCTAACTTCACACTCGTGAAATCGTTGCCTTTCGACCCTCGTCACGCAATATACTATTTTTCAAATTTTTTCCTGTGAATTTAGCAATTTTCAGCACAACTTTAAAAATATGTAGTGGTGGTTCACCCCCGCGTAATTTTTTTATTCATGTTGGATGGACTCTATTTCACTTCCTTCGTTATAAAAATAATTTCCCAATTTTTTTTGCGTATGAAAAGTATATATTATCATAGACATAAAATAAAAAGTGTTTTGTGGTAGCTACCCCCATTAATTTTTTTACCAATTTTTTTTGCGAAACACGTCAACTTTATTTTGGTCTCGAGTGCAAAATATATCTTTTTCAACTTTTTTCCTGTGAATTTAGCAATTTTCAGCACAACTTTTAAAATATGTAGGGGTGGTTTACCCCCGCGTAATTTTTTTATTCATGTTGGATGGACTCTATTTCACTTCCTTTGTTATAAAAATAATTTCCCAATTGTTTTTGTGTATGAAAAGTATATATTATCGTAGACATAAAATAAAAAGTGTTTTGGGGTAGCAACCCCCATTAATTTTTTTACCATTTTTTTTTTGCGAAACACGTCAACTTTATTTTTGTCTCAAGTGCAAAATATATTTTTTTCAAATTTTTTCCTGTGAATTTAGCAATTTTCAGCACAACTTCAAAACTATGTAGGGGTGGTTCACCCCTTAATTTTTTTTTTTTTTTTTTTTTTTTTTGAGAAAATTACGTTAGTCATCTTTCATTATGAGGAAACTTTCCCAGTAGATTTGGTCGAAATCAATTTTGTTTTTTAACACAAAACTATACAATCGACACTTGCGACCCCTATCTTTAAGGGGTTGTTTCACCCCCTCAAAGTGTTTTTCCGCAGATATAAGAAAATACGTGTGACCTAGTTTTTCGAGTACTACAACATATATCAGGGAGAATCAAATCGGCGAGGGACACCTGGAGTACCTTCCTTGTAAGACAATATTTGGATAGGATTCTAAATTGAATAAAAGTGTGTGATTATGAATATATTAATTTTAAGTTTTCACATTGAAAATAATTTATGAAGTTTCAATCAGACATTTCAATTTGTCTAATTGTTATGGCTTTCGTTTAAAAGAAGTTTAATTTTCAACGTTAAAATTTGCAAATTTTTCAATTTCGAACAGACTTAGAATCGTATTGTAAAATAATCATTGTACACTTTTTAACACTCGAACTACAGTTCAATTAAAAAAATCATTAATTAATTTATATTTACAGTTGATCAACTTAGAACATTTTTATAAACAATTTTAAATTTCTAACGCTTTTAATTTTTTATTCTTAGAGCCTTCAAAACTGAATTTTTAAATACTTTCAATTAAAAATTTCCGTTTAAAAATGAAGACATAAAATGGAAAAATTGTAAAGTAAAAGATTTTAGAATAAAGCGTTATAAACTGAATGATGCAGTAATTGTAACAGTTAACAAGAACTGAACTTAATATTCAAAAAAAGTTGAAATCGAACTTTTTTTAAATTGAATTATATCATGTGATATTGTATTTGCAATATTCCAAGTAATTTCATAAATGGTTATTCTAAGAATTTGTAAAATTCCCTGTTAAAAAAATAAATCCACTGTCTTTGAATTTGAAGTTACTATGAAAATAATTTTAAAAAAGTTATAAAAAAAGAGGAAGCTCATTTTTCTTTCAGGCTCAAGAGGGTTACAATCCAATATGTCAAAGGCATTTTTCGTTAAAAGTTGGATTTTTTTTAGTAGTTATTATAATTTTTCTAAAAGCTTGTACCATTAAGAAAGCTCTTGTCCTTCTATAAAGTTACTTTCATAAATTAAGGAACATCATTATTTGATTTTATATATAAAAATTTTAATAAAACTAAACTAAAACTAATAAAACTTTTAATAAACTCAAGTAATTACAATTTAACCATCCACAGATATGCTTAACGATAGGGCTTTTTTTTAGGTATTATGTAATACTTCGAAGGGATGTAGGATTACAATTGCTATAAAAATTACGATACTTAATACTTGAGTGGCTCCTTATTCAGGAAAATTATACCTTGAAAAAATCTATAGATACCTGGAAAAAACTGGGATTGTCAGAAAATTTTTTTATAGAATTTGACTAGACGCCCTTAGATAATTCTAAAGATAATATTTTGTAATATTTGTATTGATATGTTTCAACATATAAAATACTCACAAAATATGCTTAATAATAGTATAAACTTCTGTGCTACTGTCTCAAATGAGCTGATAATTACTTTTAAATTTTCAAAAAAAAGTCGCTGCCTGAATTCACTTCCTTATTACTGCTTTTAATTTTGTGTTTGAAATTTTGAAATAATTCTCAAGCAATCTTTCAATTCAGTTCTTAAGTTTCTGAAACCAAATTTTTCATGCAAATTTTAGTCGCGTTAATAGTGTATTTATTTAATTATAGTTTATAAGCATACGGCGATACCACGCTGAAAACACCAGTTCCCGTTAGATCACTGAAGTTAAGCAGCGTTGGGCGCGGTTAGTACTTGGATGGGTGACCTTTCGGGGAATACTGCGTGGTGTTGACCCGTGGTGGGTGTGGTGGACCCACACTGGTAGTATTTATCCACCTAGAAACACTACCCGAATCGGGCAGTGAGGTAATGAACTTTCGAGTTCGAAATGCTAATCAATTTTTTTTTTTTTTATAAGCATATAAATTATCAATATAAATATATAATAAAGTCCGGGGCACCTAAAATTTTTGACCCAGCACTATTAGTTTCTCACAAGTAGCGATACGTTTCACTGGTTAGTATATAAGGGCAGAAAGAATAGGTGTAATATAGGATTCGTAAACAAACCACACTGTAGCCAGCGAGCGTCGTCAAAGAATACACAAATATATATAAAGATGTATTTGTAGCCCATGTAGTAGTGTGCGTTCATACACTTCCACCCGTCTTTCTTTTTGCCATGCGCCAGCGTGAAATACAAGATCACGTGACCCCCATTTTTCGTATAGTGGTTTAGAAAGATTGCAAAGCGTTTGTTTCGTTTCTTTCAAAGCACTATACCAATTTTCGTTATTTTGTGTGTGTAAGAGTCTAATATTCTTACGATTTATTCCAATCAGAAATATTAGTCTGCATTTTCATAGTCACTATTCGACTTTTTCTAGCCGTACCTCGATTATCCCTAAATTCGTATATTTTATTTTAATTATGAATATGCGATAAAAGAAATATTAATACCAAAAGTCTCTCCGTGTAAGTCTTTATGTAAATGATGAAGCTCTTCCGGATATTCTCAATCTACCTCTAAGATGTAACCTTCAGGTGAATCGTCAGGAATGTTGAAAAAGTTTGGTTCATTATCGAAATTTTCAAACCATTTAAAATCTCTGTATGGTAAATATTCGCTCATAGCGGCACCATATTGGTTATTAATATAAAAGTACATTATGTAAGACTCTGGTTCATTTGGGTTGAAATTTAATCCCATAAATCTATTATTTACCTTTGCATATATATTTGAGCATTGGGAAACCCCACCTCGAATACCTTTTTCAATAAATAAGAACATTTCAACAGCTGTGAATAAATCGAGTTCAATTCCCGTATGTTTCAACATTGCATCAAAAGCAAGTCCCGGTGCTGCGTAATAGTGCAATGGATCTAAAGTGTACGTTGAAAAACATGTTTTTCTAAAATTTTCAAAAATATCGACCAAAAGTAAAACATCAGTTTTTGAATAAAGATCAGAGTATTCACCCATAGTTTTTAAATTAAAAGCTTTCCATACTTTACAAGCATGTTGATAATCTTGGTCTGAAATTTTTGAACCGTTTAATTTTTATAAAAAGCCTCTTTTATTGGCAATTGTTTTTCCTGCAGTTTTACCCAACTATCAGGAAAAACACCCTTCCTTGAAACGAAAGAGTCAATAAATCGAAGCTTTAAATTTGTACCTTCTACTTATTTTGTAAAAGATATATATTTCTCTTTGTTTATAGGTAATAATTGAACGCTACCTTCAAAACTTGTAGCTAAGTCTTTTATTAAGAAATGGGCATCATAACCTGATAACTTATGAAAGACTGCAGGAATCACATGCGAGTCTTTATAGTTAATATTACAAGATTCATGACTTGTACCGCGATATTTACCTGTAAAATAGTCGCGATCGCGATGTTTAATGTCATCAGTCACAAAAAGCTTTTCACAAATGTGGCATTTTTTTGCCGTTTTAAATTCATGCTCTTGCTGCAATGTTAAACGCTCCATTGGGATAATATTTTTTAGAAGTAAATATACTTCCTCGGACACACGTTTTAATTCTGTCATAAACCAATTAATACAGTCTTCTCCTCTATAAACTTTAAGTTCAGATAGAGAATCATCAACATTGCAATATTTATAAAAAGCTACACTTGTTGGGACATGTTTTTGGTAACTGGTTGATTGTGCATCTGCATTTTTTTCTAATAACCATTCTATATCAGCATAAATTGTCACAGGGGCTTTTTCTTTAAATCTATAGTCTTTAAGTTTCAATATGTTATTCTTTTCAGTTGGCAGTATTACCCTGCATTTATTCATATTCTCGCAGTCAAATTTATGATTATTCAAAGATTTTTCAAATTTAAAATGACATAAACATCGATCACAAAACCAAGTGCGACAATGGTCCTTTGTAAATTGTGATTTTATCAATCGAGATAGATTTTTAATCCATGCAAAGTGATAAATTCGATTTTTTTTAAAAATATCATCATCTTCCTCATTTAAATCAATTTCCGAATTTTCAATCATAAGGAGATGAATTGTGGGCTTGTCTGATTTAATTTGACTTAAATACAGCAAAAAATTTTCCTCTTTCTTACTATTTTCTTAAGACTCTATACTATAAACATTTATACTTAAATTATTTAATTTCTCGAATTTCGGTATGTCATGTAAACTAATAGGAAATTGTATTCCATCATATTTGAGTTCAGTATTGAAATGAGGATAAGAACTAGTACGGTTAGAATGTCTTTTAGTAGGGTACAGAGATGCCATTACCGCCCAGAGAAAACAAAAAGCATCAGTATTCTCTACATTCACAACTGCTCTTTTATCTCTTACAAATTTTGGTAATCGTGTATAAGTTGGCAAACCAGAAACCGAAATTGGTGTATATTTATTGAAATTTATATTTGAATTTATAATTTCTTTTAATTTCCAATTAGACTTTGTTTGTTGAAACTCTTCAACTTTAAATAATATTTTCTCTCTCACTTTAATCTCAAACCATTCACCAATATCTGTCAACTCAAGAATAGTTTCGTTTTTGGCGTTAAAAAATTATATTTCTTCTATTTCCCTACATTCTTTTAATGCATTGAATTTAGCAGCTAAAATAACGTTGACTTTTAAACCCCTCATAGTCTTGAGAGTATTTTTTATTCGTGCAATAATAATTTTTTTTGCATCATCTAAAAAGCTATTTGAATCGTTATGAGTTAAATTTATCATAAAACCTGTTCTAATGCGACTCCTGAAGGCAGTCTCCATGTCTTCCCACTTGATATTTTGTTTGTCCACAGCTTCATTGATCCCTGCTCCTCTTCTTCGTAACGTCTTGAATTTCCGATTTCTAGCTCTTAAAATCCCAACTAGAGATTTAATTTTATTTTTTGGACCCAAAGAAATGTCTTTTCCTCTTCTCAGGAGTTTATTCAACAGCTGTATGTCTTGGATTCCACCTCGGATCCAAAAATCAATTTTTCAAATGTGGCATTTTCTTCCAAAATTTCGTACGCCTCATCCACCATTTTAATAAGTCTCTTACACTGCTCTGAAATCATTTTCAGAATAATTTTAAAAATATGCTCACTGAATAATTTTTATGTTTAAAAAGTCGAACACCAAATACTAGGTAAATTGCACTCAATATTTCAGTTAATTTTTCCACTGAATGCTACACACTGAATAGTAGCTAATTGTACACTAAACTCACGTTGAACTGTATATTATTATATTGCTTTCAATTTGTCTGGTGACTCGCTTGGAGGTTTTGATATCAACTGGAGAACTCATTTAAAAAATCCGAGTGATATATTGTATATTATACATAGAACCATAAGTATGAATGTATAGACTATAGCTGGAATCTAAGATCGGTTAATGACTATAGTTGGTAGTTACTTATCTGGAGTTCAGGCTAGACACCGCGACGCCAAATTACAATACTCATACGTTACGCTCGTGTTGCTGTTCCACGCTTCTTTACTAACAACTATAGAAACCTGAGATTGGAATTTCAAGAACTGTTGACACCAAACGTGATATTTAAAAAAATCGAAGACAGGTTCCCATACTTATAACGTAGTTATAAAATGTTTAAACCATTCGTTTGTCGGCAACATTAAAGGCAATAGATTTGCCAAGGGATTTGTTATTTAAAAAATATCAAAGAGATGGCGTCATATGAGTGACACATTATACTTCTGGAATGTATTTATTGAAGACCGAGCAACGTTACACTTACCTTTGTTGCCCAATTCTATGGAAAGTATATAACGTTAACAATTCGTTTGTCGGCAAATATCAAAAGGTGAGCCGCTAAGGAATTTGTTATTGAAAAATCAAACTCGCTTCTTAGAAAAATGATTCTTAAATTTGAAAAACAACATTCCATTGCAATTTTCACATCCTCTGAAATGTAACAGCGGATATTACGTCATCATTAATTTATCAATTCAAATCCCCCCCTCCATGTCAATCTCGATCCTTCTAAATTTAACATGAACCACGGTTTTTTTAGCATGGAACAGAACCATGTCGGTAACATGTCGGTAACAGGAATCTTGGGTTAGAACGCTCCCTGCCTGTCTACTGAAGTTGTTCATTACACGATTCGTTTGATAAAAGTATATTCACGTGAAGAAAATACATTAAATAAAAATATAAAATCGGCACAATCTGCGTCGTACGTCGCGATGAGAAAAACCGGCTTACTGTTCGTAACTGCCAGGACTTGACATTTATAACATGCGGCGCAGCGTTTTTGTCTGAGGTTTCCACTGTATGGCACTAGCATCCAGTCAGAATTATTGAAGTTACCGACGCATAACGCCTATTAACTGCTACTGAACGACGATGCGTTTGAAGTCGCCTTCAGCCCACAATAATGACAGGTATTATATTTTTTCAAAGTTTGTAACGTTGCCAGAAAAACTATTGCAATTACTTCGTGACATTTTAACAGGAAATTGCTCGTAGAATCCAAAATTCAACAAGTTAAGAGTTCATATTTCTTTTTTAATGAGTTTTTCTTGCATTATACGGAGATGATACGATGTGGATACTATAAGGATACGCTGTAGCGTAGCCGTTCCCGCACCCACACTGAGAAAAATGGATTATACGAACTGGATAATAAAATTAAAGAATAATACACCAAATAGAAAAGTGTATTTGCGCGTATAATCTATAATATTTTTCTAATATATGAAGATGTTACCAAATATAATCTCTAGATGTTAAATTCTTATAATCTTCAGGCATTAAATTGTAACACCTCAGATTTTAAAATATCTAGGCGTCTGTGTAGTTTTAGATAGTACGTCGTATCGTGGCACGTGTCATATGCATCCATTTGCATTGAAACACGTGATAATTAAGTTATAAAATTATTACCCGTGCTAAATTACACGTGATTTAGATTGACAAAATGGGTAAGTTTATATTTCTTTTCATTACACATCGCACTGCCACTTGTACAAGTACAGAAACTTAGCCTCTTATATACTTTCGTTTTTGTAGTCTTATGATAGCCACTTTCCTACTTATTCTGTGTTTAAAAAATTGAAATTTGTTTCCAGTTCTACTTCCGAGCTCGTCTATCAAAATTTTGTATCGGCTTATAAATAATTTTGCACAAATTATTATATATATTTGAGGTTATCTAGTGGACCAGGATTCTAATATGGATATTAGATTTAAAATCTTGGAATATAGATTTTATTATCTCGGATTTTAAAGTTTTATAATCCAAGATATTATCCTGTAATATCTATTTCTTAATATCTATAGATTGTAGTTCTAATTATCTTGATCGCTGTCCCATAGTTAATAGTCCAAGATTATATCCGGTAACATATTTTTTATTACCGCGTATAATCCATTTTTCTCAGTGCACGAGATGTTCAAAAACGGTAAGCGTTTGACGAGCATTACATCTCTGATCATTCACAGTGGTGCCTTCCAGCCCCCCATGAGACGTTGGAATCGGGTATGGGTTTGATCAACATTATTTCTGCGACAGGTCACAGGGGTGCCTTTCCACCCCCACTAAACCTTTCAATAAAGCGTTTGACCAACATTATATCTGTGAAAATTCACAGGGGTGCCTTCCAGCCCCCCATGAGACGTTGGAAGCGGGTATGGGTTTGATCAACATTATTTCTGCGACAGGTCACAGGGGTGCCTTTCCACCCCAACTAAACCTTTGAATGGGGTAAGTGTTTGACCAACATTATATCTGTGAAAATTCACAGGGGTGCGTTCCAGCCTCCCCCCATGAGACGTTGGAAAGGGGTATGGGCTTGACCAACATTATTTCTGCGACAAGTCACGCAGGGGTGCCTTTCCATCCCCACGAAACTTTTGAAAAGGTTAAGTGTTCGACCAACATTATACCTGTGATAATTCACAGGAGTGCCTTCCCGCCTTCAATGAGATGTTGGAAATGGGTATGGGTTTGACCAACATTATTTCTGTGATAAGTCACAGGGATGCTTTTCCACCCCCACGAAACGTCTGAAAAGGGTAAGTCTTTGACCAACATCATATCTGTGATGCTTAGATTTATCACTAATTTTCTCGGAAACTATCACTTGTGCAAAAAAAAAACATCACGTGCGTCCTAAACTACGACCCAAGACAGATTTATGTGTAAGCATCTTCAGTAAACGTTAACTGAAATTGAAATCTTGCACAAAGCAAATAATAACTCACGCGCATGTAGGAGTATAAAAATTTATTTTCTCTTATATGTAATGTCGTGCAAAAGTTTCTGGACATCTATTTTCCAATAGGCTGAACAAGCACCCTAGTTTTAATAATAATAAACTGTAAATTTTCTCTCAATTATTGCATACAAGGTGATAAAAGTACCCGTTTCATGGGCATAAATAAAAGCCAATATGTGTTAATTTTATTAGAAGTTGTTTCAAAAAACGTCAAATGCTAATGTTTCCGGAAAATATCAGTAAATTCGGAAATGAACCATTTTTTATTATTTTTTGGCTAATTTTGAAGATAATTTTCTGCAAACCTGAAAGAATACTGTTCTATTAATTTGTTTTAATTTAGTTATGAAAACCTGACTTTATATCAATATTGATAAGTTCTTTAAATTAAGCTTAGGTTTTGATTGCATCGAAGGAAAAATTCTAGAAATATCTTATCAAGCCACTAAAATAATTAAGATAATTATATTTAAACTAGTGCAAAGAGATTAAGAAATATTAATTGCTTTTTGATTTATTAACATTTTTCGGAAACATTAAAATTTGTATTTTTTTAAATAACTTCTTATAAAATTAATGTATTGCTTTCAATTTAAGACCATTAGGCGTATAATTTTATCAGGTTTCTTAAACAAATAATATTTAAAAATTATTTACAAAATACTTGGGAATTCGTCCCTTAACAATTAAAAATAATACTTGTTAAAAAAATGCAAAGAATACCGTTAATTCCATGTTAACCCGTGTTAATTTCAAAGGCTCGGGGGCACGGGTTAACTTTGAAAAAAAAGAGAACAAGAAAAATGTTGAGTTGATAAACTGTAAATATAAATTAAGTATTTATTATTAAAATTGAACTATAGTTCGTCTCTTAATAATATAATAATAATAAAATTGATTTTATAAGACGATTATGAATCTGTTCATAATTAAATAATTTATAGATTTTTACGTTAAAAATTGAACTATTTTAATTCGAAAGCCTCAGTAATTAATGAAATGTTTGCATCCGCTTGAAGCTTCAAAATCTTTTTTCAATTTTCAAAAACATTTTGATTAATATATTCATAACTAAATGCTTTTACTCAATTTCAAATCCCATTCAAATATCATTGCATTCTAAAATACTCCATTTTTTAAGCATCCAGTTTGAAAATTTTTTATTCAAATTTTTGTTTCAATATTTAACAATATTTGACTGTTTATTTAAATTGAGAAATTATAAATCAAACATTCAAAAATTAACTAAATAAAATTGAATTATTTAAAACTAAATAAACCTCGAATCGTTGGAATTTCAGGGTGCTGAATGTAAGCTTTAAAATTTGCATTGTTTCATTTTTTTAAATTTTTAATTTGTAAGTGACATCTTTCAATTTAGATTTTTCAAGAAACAACTTACAATCACTAAATTGTACTGCTTTTAAGTTAATATAATTTTAAAATGATATAATTTTGAACACTTACAAATTTCTCTGAAAGAACCCTGGTCACTCTTAGAGGTTCGCTATATCTGTTATAATAAATTTAAAATAAGAAAGTAAGAATGAAGTATTCAAAAATAAACAAATTAAAATTGAATTATTTAACATAAAATAAGCCTCGAATCATCAAAATTTCAGAGTGCTGACTGCAAAATTAAAAATTTGCATTGTTTCATTTTATTTTTTATTTATAAGTGAAATTTTTTAATATGAATGCTTCAATAACAATGTAAAATCCTTTAATTGTAGTGTTTCAACCTGAAATTGTTTAAAAATTCATTCTCCAAACTATTTTATTTCATAAAACGAAGTCTCTCCTTTTCCTGCTTAGTCAAGCTTTGTTTATAAAATACCGATGCGGAACGATATCAGTTCTCTGAAAGAACACATTGTGTCGCACTTATGATACGCATCTACATTTAAAATTAGGCTAATTATATTTCATGAAGAAGAATATTACAAATTGAAATTTTATTATGAAAAATTCATTATTATTACACTTACCATTATTATTACACATCTAAGTACTCAAAACTTATAAGAAAAATATTGAAAATTGTTTATTTTTTTCAAATTATTATTATTATTATACCATTAAGCCATTTGGGTAATTGGCAAATTTTTGGCAAATTTTGGCACCTACAGTGGCAATCATATTATTATCAGGAATTAAATATTTCATAACAGAAATTGATCTTATTACATCTAAAAATTTCAAATTTAAAAGGGGCAGTTATGAAAATGATAAATAATAATTAATCCATGCGCACGCACATATAATCCGTCGTGCGCTATTCTATTGTACCGTACGGTAATGATGCGAGATAAATGTTGAAGTTTAATCATTTTTAATGTTTGTGAAAAAATAAGAGCTATAATTAAAAAAAGTCACCTACTTATGGGAAAATCACTGACAAGCAAGTAACGGAATGGTTTTAAAATTTTTTTTTCACGCCGAAAATGGTTTTTAACGCACGTACGGGAATGACGTTATTGTTGTCAAGATGCACTTTTCAGTTTTAATATCGGATTCACAAAAAAGAGAGTTAATATTTTAAGCTCAATTCTATAAAATCTTGTATGAAACAATTCGCCTAATATTTCCGTATTTATTACTCAACTGTAATTACAATATTTTACTAGAAAAAAAAGACGTACTGTAATGACGTCTGAAATGAAAAAAATTTAGGGACAGACTTCAAGGCTTTTACAATATTGTTCATTTGACTTAAAAATGTGCATACATTAAATTTATGTTCATGTGAAGTTTACAAACTTGATACGTTAAGCGTTTTTCAGGTTACTGTCTAAAAAAAAGGAGAAAATCAGTTTATCCTTGTGCAAAGTGAGGTTCGGACGTCGCACGGTAATGACGTTTCGGGTGTTCTTATATAAAATTAAAGTAAATAGGAATAGAAATGAAAAAAAAAACTGACCATTTTGTACAGGATGATAATAAGTGTTTATTAAATTTAAAAAAAAATCAGCACGAGTTTCTAAGTTAATGTTATATTACTGGGACTTCGAGTTTGCCTTCAATTTGACAATTACCCATTTCCCTTTCGGGGTAGGCGTGAGCATATTTTCCTCCTGTTTGTAAATAATTTACAATTGTTTAAACAATTATTATTCGTTTGTGAGTGGGGGGAGAGGGAGGTAGGGAGAGAGAGAGAAAGAGAGAGAGAGAGAGAGGGAGAGAGAAGGAGAGAGAGCCTCCGTTCTGTGGCATGAGACACAGCACGTGTGTCAGAGGCCTGCGTTACACTTCCTACACTGAAAAAAGTACAGGAGCCCTGTGTTACCACACCGTAGCATGACTGTGCTAAACGTGCATACGTCAGCTCCCCTTGTAGATAAGGAGATCATCCCTACTCTTTTAGGCAAGTTTCTCTGGCAAAAGTTGAAGAGAGACGCCGTACCAGCCTTTAAGACGTCTGCTGCTCTATGCTGAAAACATTTGAGTAAGCAGGCATCCTGTGGCGTATATCCGTGATATGAACCGGGCGTTGCGCTATATTCTATCCTTTAGGCGAACCTCCGTCTCGGTTTTGGGATCGCTGCGGTCCGAAAAGTGTAGCGCGGGTTGGTAGTCGGGTATGTCACGCAGGGCCACCTGAAATAAGTTGGCAGGTGTTTGCCCATGGTAAGCAGGCGTGATGGTAACGTAATTTAACATTATTGTTTGAATTGTTACTTTTATTCGAAACAATATTTTTTCATAATTCTGAAGTTCGGAAAAATTTGTTTGCTTGATAAAAATATTTGATTCCTCCATTTTTAATGTATGAATAATATTTATTTGAAGAAAAAACCATTTTTGAATTTATTATATTCGGAAATTTTTATATTCGGAAATTAACTAGTTTCAATATTTTATATATCGGCAATTTTCTGCCAGGAATTTTATTATTCGGGAATTTCCCAATTTGGGATTCTTATATTTTGGCAATTTTATAATTTCGGAAAATTCATTATTGAGTTCTCGTCAGATCACTGAAGTTAAGCAGTGTTGGGCGCAGTTAGTACTTGGATGGGTGACCGTTCGGGAATAATACTACTGCGTGTTGTTGGCATATTGTGGGTGTGATGAGCCCACACTTGTAGTTATTTACTACAAGAAACTATCCACCTAGCAACACTACCCGAATCGGGTAGTGTCACACCTACCCCGAAAAGGGAAATGGCTTAATGGTATACATACATTATTCACGAATTTTACTAGTTTGAATTTCTCAGTCGTCCCGATTAAAAAAATCTGAAAAATAATAAATATTATAATATTAGCGAAATGGAATTAATTGAATAAATGAATTAATTGACTTACGTTAGCTCAATTAATTCAATTAATTAATGAAATCAGATAATAGTAGAATATTTATTATTTTTTAAGATTTTTTAGAATATTCGAATTTAAAAAAAAATCGCATCTTGAAAATAAACTGAATACCAGTTCGAAACGCTCCGATGCTTTATTATCAGAATTAAATTCAGCATCTGTGCTGCTAATTGAAAAAAATTATGTTGTTTTTTATTTATTATATTTTTTGGAAAGTTTAAAAATATATTCGACTGAGTTTCTATTTAGTATTCAACTTTTATCAAATTTGAATTACCCCTAATAGCACGGAACGTTCCTGGGACGTTCGCGGAACGTTCCAGGAACGTGTAAAATGTCCGTTGCTTGGGAACGTTCCAGGAACGTTCCAAACATAAATTAACGTTATTGTTATTATTATCAATAAATATCGTGTAAACCGTAAGTGATAGGTCAAAATTGATGTCACTTCATGATACGGATATCATATTATAATGTAGTATATGCGGTACTCAAAATTGAAAAATGACATCCATTTCTACCTATCTCTTACGGTTTACGAGATAATTGTGATTAAAAATAACAATACTGGAAAGTTCCACTCAGGTCCCAGTGGAACGTTCCTGGAACGTTCCAAGGGGAGGACATTTTACACGTTCCGGGAACGTTCCTTGCTATTAGGGGCAGTTTCTCGATAAATCAATGTTGAATATTTGAAAATTTACCTGCAATGAAATTTTCATATTCTCTCCTGGATGTAAAAATGATTCGACGCATTATCGAAGGTATCGGATAGGAATTCATTACGAATTATTCCGGAATCTGTATCTGAACCAATCGATCCCAGTTCGATCCAAATCGGTTAAAAATTAATCCGCCTTATTCTGGTTAAATCCGAACTTCCGAACCGAACCAAATTTTTGATCCAAATGAATTTGAATCAATCCGAACTCGGATTAACCTGATCCGATTTTGAATCCGAATGAATCCGAGTTTCGATTGAATTGGATTCATTCGGATTGAAAATCAATTTAGGTCAATCCGAGTTCGGATTCATTCGGATAGAAAAGTTTGTTCGGATTGGAAGTTAGGATTGAATCCGATTAATGTTCAACCGATTTCGATCGAACGAAATGTAGAACTTTTTTCGAATTTTTTTTATACCATTAAGCCATTTCCCTTTCGGGATAGGCGTGACACTACCCGATTCGGGTAGTGTTTCCAGGTGGATTATTTATTACTAGTACTACTAGTGTGGGCTCACTACACCCACGACGGGCCAACAGCACGCAGTAGTATTATTTCCGAACGGTCACCTATTCAATTACTAACCGCGCCCAACACTGCTTAATTTCAGTGATCTTCGGATTGGTTAGGAATGAATTCCTATTTGAAACTTTCGCCATGAATATCATCACGAAAACTGTATGTCCTAAACAAATCGTTTATTTGGACATTGTAACAAGCATAATGAAGATCGATAAACGCTTCATAAAAGGCTAAACTGGTAGAACAACCATTAGCGAGTGTTTTTCTGTTTTTGGAGTAGCAGTGTTTCCACTATTTTGTACAGCGCTTCGCCCTATACATATTTCAGACAGCTCCCACCCCAAACGCAGTAACGCTGCTACTCTAAAAATTCGTACTGCGGTGGCCTTACAAGACTGCGCGCGCCGAGAAGGCCACGATCTCGAAGAACGGTACCCGCTCTCGCCTATACTTTTGGGACAGCAGCGATCCGAAAAGAGTAGCAAGGATCTCCTTTATGCGTGGCACGGCTGCGCACCCGTCTTTAGTATAGCTGGTAGCTCGTACTTTTTTCAGTGTAGTCGTGGTTTCATTTGAATCAGGGGCGACTCCCCATATAGAGGTCTAAGATGTTTACACATAAAAAAGCATTGAACAAATTTGTATCTCGATGAGATGTACAACTTTTTTTTGAAAAATTTTGGCGAAATTTCGCGTATTGGCAGAGATACACTGCACACGAATAAAATTATAAAATTTAATATACATATACTTTGAGATTATGAAAACTGTTAAGTCAACACTCGATAAATAATTCATATAAAATTGTTAACTCTTTTACAAATATTTAAATATTAAAACATAAAATAAAAAAATGAATGAATGAACCAATTAAAAACTCGAAATGTTTGAATGTTATAAAAAAATTAAACCATATAATTTAATATTTTTTGAGGTTATGAGAACCTACATCAATACTCCAAAAATTAATTATCAGAATTTTTATCATTCAGTAAATCATAAAAGGAGCATTATAAAAATAATGAAATCAATAAAGTTAAAAAATATATAATAGTACACATTTTATTAAATAAAAAGATAAGTATAGAATTTCATAATTGAATATAT
>CAKNXH010056204.1:0-27343 GCA_932178445.1 Andricus quercusramuli
AAAAAAAAAACATTTTCAACCAAATAGTTTTAATTTCAGGCGAAAAAGGGTAATTCTCAACGAAAAATGTGCTAAGTGCTATGTCAAAAACAAATTATTTCAAATAATAAACGGTTGAATTTAACTTGAAAAAATTAATTTTAAAGAAAACGAATAAACTTTCAGGTAAAAACGATTTTTAGTCAAGAAAAAAAGAATATTACAATCAAATTATAATTAGACGCAAAAGACAATTTGTAATGCAAAATGATCATTTCTAACAACTATTCATTCTTTATGTTATTTATATTTAAGGTTATAGGTATGAATATAATTTTCCTGAGAGTCTTAAAAAAATTTTCGAAGGTCTTAGAATATTTCTGAATATAAAGCAATATTCCAACAAAAAATATGAGTTTTAACTAAACAGTTGAATTTTCACCCAAAAAAGCTGAATTTTTAACGAAAAATGTAATAATTGCTATTTCAATGGGGAAATTCGAATCTTTAATTAAAAACAGTTGAAATCAACTTTTGAAGAATGAAATTTCAACTAAATAAATGAATTTTCAAGTCACTAAATTTTTTAATGAAGAAGAAAGAAAAATTTCAATAAAATTATAATTTAAGGCGAAAAATATTTTTGTACACAAACTAAAAAAATTTGAATAACTATTAATTATTTAACTGTTTTTTTTTGCTTATTTTAATTTCTATACATATAATTTTCATATAGGATTCTTGGCAAAATTTCACAAAATTTTTCAATATTTCGGATATGTAAAATAAAAATTTCAACAAAAAATATTTTTATCAACCAAACACTAACTGAGATATTTTTACAATTTCATCCCTGAAATCTGTTCCCTTAGGTCAAACATGGTACAAAAATATCATAAAATTAAACAAATTACCAACTATTTACAAGAATTTTTTCATAAAAATTACTGTGTATCATATTCAAACGAAATTTGGGAATACTTATAAAACGTATCAATATTTTCCATGTTTAAAATTAATTTATACAGTGTACAGTTTTTATTTGAAATTTGACGACGGTTTTTGTACCATGTTTGACCCTATCAGGGCAGCATCAAAGAAAAATATTCAGAATTCTCTTGAAATCCCCAAAATTTGTGATTATAGCCTAAAATAACATGAAAAGAAAGGTAACTATCAGAGGTGAGTATACATTAAAAAAGTTGATCAATGTGATAAATTGAAAATTTTATAAAATTAAAAATTTTATAATTAATTTAATTCTAATTTAATTGATTAAATTAATTAATTATTTCAATCTTTATTCATTATTTTTGATTAATTTAATTTTATAATTTAAAATTTTATCAATTTTATTTTCATTAATTCGACACATTAAATTAAAAATAATAATGATTTATTACCATAATCTTAAAATCCCTAATACGTTCCTGAAAGACATAATACAAAATATTTCGAGACTTCATTACATGTATTTGAAGTCTTTCCTTCAGGTGTCATTCTGGAAAACAAAAATCAACCCAAACCTCCTAATTGCCCACGAAACTGAATCGCCGCGTCCGACTCGGACCTCGGACGAGCTCGGCTCGGCCCGAGCCACGCTGCCACGGGTTCGTGCGTCTTCGGCTTTACACGAGGATGGCCGACGCAACGCTTAACAGAGCCTTCTCACCGACACGCTACGTTTGCATGCATTTTTCCCAGATGGGAACGTGGTGGGGGCCGAAAAATCCCACGTTCTGGAGCCTCTGGGGCATGGTGTCCGTCATATTAGTCCCGGTTTATTTCATGAATATGAGCGTTTTAGAATAAAAGCGTACAATATAATAATTCTTGAAAGTATGATGTAACAAAAAAAAATTACTCGAGACATGGTCAACACTAAATAAATGTTTTCTTATCAAAGTAAAGATGTCGCATAACCTCTTACTCCTTGAAGATTCTATTCACCGTGTAAAGATCTGCATTTGCCTTTAACAGATATCTTGTTTGCCGAAAAGTACCAAAGGCGCGAAAATTCAAAACAGGCATTGAACAATAATATTCGAAATACTATTTATTGAGTTATTGTTCAACCCATGTAATTAGGACCACCCTAATAAATGAAGAGAATTGCTTGAAGTGTGTTTGAAATGGAAATTTATAAGCAGGAATGAAAAAAACTTTATAACAATAAGTTTCAATCTTTTTAGGTTATAACCTCAAAGTTTACATGCTGGTCTCTTTCAAAGGAATAAAACATGAAATTGAGCGGTTAAGTAAAGAGAATCCTTTCAAGTATATTTTAATAGAAAATTACAATTAGGAATTTAAATACATTTATAACCTGTATAACGACAATTTTTATATTTGTAGGTTATAACCACGAATTTCACATGATAGTCCATTTCAAAGTAATTTAGCGTGAACTTGGTACTTACCGTATTATTATTTAATATAACTCCAAGTGATATGTCGATTTTTATTTTCTGTATAACTTTATTATTAAAAACCTCGAATTTAATTAGACAGAACAGACATAAATAAATTTGCTGTGTTTTTCTACATTATCGATCAAATTACCGACCTGTTATCAAGCACTGTTACCATCTTCACAAAGTTTTAGGGACAGCATGCCCCGTATGTTATGTTTGAAGATTTTATCAATTTTAGTACATTTAGAACGTTTATAAAAACAATTTATGATACCAGACGTTTAAAGAAATACTTCACCTATTAGAATCTCACATTTTCATGCTTCAACTATTTCAAAATATGGTGTAACTGCTTAATTTCTGCCAAAGACTTTTCCATCTGTTTCTGTAAAAACTGTTTTTTTCATAATAACTCTTCTGACACGTATTTTAAACCCAAAATTTCATGTCATCACTATTTTTCCAAACCAAGAAAGACATTTTATGCAAACAAATAATATGTAAATCAATGAACGTGGTCGTTTTTTGTAATTGACACTATGCCCCACACGGACACCATACCTCACTCTCCCCTACATCCCATAGATAATTTAATTTGGAAGTTTATAACACATTGTTTTCGCCTCGAAATCAGTCAAGCTGTTTTTGAGAAAAAAATATTTTCTATAAAACCTTCATGACTCATATGAAGACGTTTTTTTCAGATATAACCTTTTGGGGAATTCAACTACACATTACTGCTAACGGATTCAGAAAATCTGTATCAAATCTTTGCGGAGGCAGCACACGCATGCTTATCCTGATATGCCCTTTAGATTCATTTTTTTCGAAAAGCAGTTTTTCGGAATTCCGACTTCAATAATGCCCCGGTGACGCATTTCTCATCCTAAGGGTGCTAAACGATTCGTCTTGGGCTTCAGAGGAGATTGTCAAGTAAATTGTCCAAATAAACGTGATTTTCGAGAGTTTAAAAAACGTGTCAAAAAGAAAGTTGATTACAGTCTCGACGTTCGACGGTGCTGATCGGCGTGCAATGTAGAGCTTTTTGCTTTTGTCCTAAAACAAAAAAAACAAAAAGATTTAAATTATTGCTCAAATTCAACGTCGGATGAACCTTCATGTTCAAGAAATGATTTTGTTGAAAAAATGTTCATCTTTAAATATGTAATAAAATAAGTTCATCTGTCGTTAAATTTTATCAAGAATCTAAATCTTTTTCGTATTTTGTTCTAAGACAAAAGCATAAAGCTCTACATTGCACGTCGATTAGCACCGTCAAACGCAGAGGCTGTGCGCCACAAACCACGTGACTTGCGTTTAAACCGTTTTAATTAACCTGCAAATCCCTGTTTTATATTCTTAAAATATGCGAAAATAGATACTAAGAGTTTCACAAAGTTTCATCAAGGCACTTTTAAAAAAAATTCTTGAAAATCACCTCCATTTATAAGAAAATTTATTTGAGACTCTCCCTTTAAAATGCCGGGAATATATCTGGCTATATAAATCTGTGCATCTCTGTATTTTCCTTCATCAGACACCAAATTTTCTTAATCCTGCATATTATATGATTCAAAGTTAATGCATTTCTTTTAAATAAGTTTGCTAATGCTGATTCATTCCCGCAACTGGTGGTACATGAAACAAACTGTATATTTTCAAAGAAAAAAAAATAGTTTTAAACTGGAAGAAATCACGAATTTCTACCGGGAGAACTGGGAGAAAGCCAGGAACGAAAATTAAAAAAAAAGTGGCTACTCTGATTTTTCACATAGGCCACTGATGAGGGTTAACATTTCGCAGAGGGGCTAAATGGGGTTTTTTCAACAGGGCCACTACGTAATTTTATGATAAAACGAAAAATCTCGCGCGCGCCTTTCTTTGTACGATGCTTAATTATAAATATATGTATATGAAACACATTTCTACTAAGAGAATCAATTATTTGATACCTTGTAAGTTCACTTGGATGAAGATGAATTCAAGTTCTAACAAATAATCGTCTAAGACTTTGAGGCATCATATATGTAGCACCCTCACTAGGGTGGAGCGAATTTGGCCGTTTTCGGTATAGCGAGTTGAACCCCTATGGATATGTTGTGGCGGTTCCTCCCGATTCTACAACCCCAATTTCAGTCTGCGCATTGCGTTTAACATTTTGAAATTTTGGTCCAAATTATGTGAAAGGAATACCGCGAGGGGAAAGGGGAGAGGACTAATTTGAGAAAAAGATCTAGAGTATTCGTTGCTTTTCAAGACTTTGTGCAGCTTTTCGTTTGTATCTATTTTAATTCTGTTAATACTACCCAGCACTCACTTCGTCGAGTTGGCTGCACATCGAATACTAACCCAGCTGCCCTTCCAACAGTCTAGCTCGAATAAAAATTTTAATGCGAAGAAAATAAATTACATATTAACCTATAGGGTTATACAAGTTTTGAAGATATAAAATCTGTGCCAACATTTCAAGATGTTTTGTCAAATAAAGCACCTTTATCGGAGATCGATTTTTTATGTCGTGGGATGTTTTCCATTCTTGGGACTTTTTATACGTTGCTTGATAACGTTCCTTTGATTTTTGCGGTAACGCCTGTTTGCTCGCTTTTTCTGCCATTTCGGGAGGAGAGAAATATTGTTGTTCTTTGTCACTTTGTTCGCGAACCGAATTCATTTTGTTGAGAACAATCGACAATAATATTTTGACAGTAGACAAGAGGTTAGAGTAGTAACTTGAAGTTGGCTGCAGCGCTCGTGCGATTATGACGGAAATGGAAAGAAGTTCGCGTGTGAAAGAGAGATATGAGAATACTATGTAAATCGATATAGTTTTCTCTCGATCTTAAAGGTCTTGAACTTGGCTGCAGCGCTCATGCGATTATGACGGAGGTGGAACGAGAGAGGGAATTTCTTTTCATCCCGCTACGTCATCACTTTTCCTCCCTAGGGATAAAAACAAAACTCGGCTGCATTCGGCCATTTTCGCTTTACTGTACAGGCATTGAAAATCGAGCTTTCTTTAAAGGTATGATGAAACAAATTTTTCTTTAAAATACCAGTAACTAATATTCAAAAGGTTCGGATGTTAGTATTTTAAAATAAAATTTATATCTAAGAACACGTGCCCTGAAGGAAAACCTTTTTCCGAAGAATCGTCCTTGTTATCAGTTGGTGCCATAACCTTTTTTTTTATTTTTACGCGTAGACCCGTGACATTTGTCAGGTTTTATGATGTCAATGTCTACTTTTGTCCAAAGAAACATTGCTCGTAACTCTTTTCCTACTTCCTGTCGGCAATACCTGAAACCAGTACCATGTATTGTTTGGCGTACCGAATCTTAAAATGGTTTGGGAGTTCACCTAGTTTAGTGAAACATGACCGCAATCTCTCTTTTTTGCAGTGAGGCTTGAGTATTAAAGATAGCGGCAGCTATTTTGTCTATACTTGGTCGTAAATTTTTTTCTTTGTCACGTTACAGTATAATTCCAAAGGATTGTAAAGTGAAAATCTGTGTATCATTATAAAAAATTTGGCGACGAACCGCTTTGAAACCATCGCATTTTCGTGCCCATCGCGAATACCGACCGAACTGGCAACCAGAGTTCACATTTAGTTGGAATTTTTCATTTTGCATCTATTATACTCAAACGATGTACATAAACGTACTTTACTGTCGGCTCTTGCATTTCTCCAACGTTAAAGAAATTTATTGTCTTACATTATTTGTATGAAATAATTTTTATTTGCGATTTTTAGGTATAATTAATTTTTGTAATAAAAATTTCTTACTCTAAAAAATCAAATTAGATATAAGACGCTCTACTTATTTTCTAAGTCTCACCCCAACTCCAAATTTCCCAAAGTACCATCCCTGGCGAATGCCCACTCCAAATTATTCAAAGTGCTCGCCACAGTGAACCCCCACTCCAAATTTTCCAAAGTACCAGCCATATCGAAACTCCTCACTCAAAATTTCTCAATGTACCAACAATGGCGCAATCTCCACTCCAATCTTCCCATAGTACCAGGCATGGCGGACCCCCACTCAAAATTTCCTAAAGTGTGCGCTATCTACTTTCGTGAACCAGGAAGTTTTAAACCCGATAACGTCCGTGAACAAAGTGGGAAAAGCTGTATTATGACCGGGAATGCAATTCCAAAACTAATACAAAATTGCAGGTTATTTCCGGGTCTTAATCGTTACCAATTTCGATATCCCCCCCCCCTTCTCCCATTTTCTGTGATATTTCGTTAATGTAATGTTTATTTTTCACGGAATTTATTAATATTTATTTCTTTTCGTGGCTTGTAACCTTCTTGACAGTTTTAATGAGCTTGTGTGCGACACATCAGTGACAGAGGATTTTTTTAAGCCTCCGTCGGTCGTCGGAATTTTATCTGAGGCTTCTGCCTTAATTTTTAGAACACTATGGTGACGGATTAAGAAAAGGAGGTTTTGTATTTCTCTAGTTTCTACTAATAAAACAAACTCTTTTCCCACTTTTTTTCCTTAAACTCACTGTCTAGATCCCTGAAAAGGCCAGGGCGAAAGGGGGGGGGGGGCTTCCAATTTTAAGGGGAACAGAGGCTATGGTTAAGGGCCCTGTAAATCGTAGATATCGTATTCAAGCCAAACGGCGGAGCCATTTTGTCTTTTTTCGAGAAACAAATCTATTTTTCATGTAACAATTAAAAGAAGAAAAATTACTTTTTGTGGTACAGTGTTCAACTATTAAGCAAAGCATGGAGCAGGTAAAGCAGTTATCGTGCTCGGAATTCTTTTGCGCGACCCTAGCGCAGGAGGGAAAAACTACGATCTGTTATGACTCAAGTCTGCAGGTAATGAAGCGACCACTATGACCCACATTGATTCATTCAGGGGCGAACTCCCTATACGAAAACTAGGGGCCCCAACCCAAAGGAGTGGGTAAATTCCCAAAAGGTTGGATGGGTGGAGGTTCTTGGTTGTGAATAATATTATGACATGCAGATTTGAAATAAAATAAAACTAAACAAAATAATATCACAAGTAAATGTACAAAAAAAATGGTTTGAAATATTCACGCCGAATCAATGTAAAGGTACAATTTTCGGCAAACTCACTCCAAAAGTAGTACCTTTTGTACATTAAACGACAATATACAAGCTCTCTGTATAAACGGGCAGATCATACAAACATGCAAGATATCGATAATATGTGTCGCCCGAATTCCACAAAAAAAAACCAGATTGATTCGCATTAGACACAAACTTTGCATGTTTGCACAACTCAGGGGCTTTTCAGTCCTGTTGGAAAATCCTGTACACGGAAAGAAAAAATTCATTAAATTTTATAGAACTAGTCCTATAGTAGAGGATACGACGGGTAGTTTATTAAAAGTTAAAATCTTCTTGGTTTTGCATTGCATCGAACTATTCTACAAAAGTTAATACAGAGTTCTATAAAATGCGGAAAACGTAGAATAGTTCTAGAAAATCTAAAAGTCCAGCTAATATACAGTTTACGTCGGAGAACTCTCGAAACTATAGAGAACAGTTCTATAAAATCATGGCCGATTTTTAGCCTAAAAAAAATCTTTTTTATTATCATTATTATTATCATTATGCTTTAATATTTGTTCACATATTTAACTACATAATTATTTACTATTATACAAACAATCACTACACAAATAATCGCACGCTATTAAAATTATTATTCGCTGTGGGCTCGAACCCCCTACCTACGCATTCGAAGCTCCTAAGAAAACCTCGCAGCTAACATAACTTGTAGTATAAAAAAAAAATCTAAAATATAAGCTACAGCTGTGAAGGGCTGTTTGACAAATTTTGTTGATTTGAAAATTCTAGGTTAATGATTTCGGAAATTTGAAATTTCTGGAGTTTTATATTTATAATGTCAGTAATTTCAAGAATATCATATTTCGAAAATTTAGTTTAAAATTTAGGTACACTCGAACTCCAAAGATACGAGCTCCAGAGATACGACCAATCCACAGATACGAGCATCTCAACTCCAAAGAAGCGAGCGGAATTTTTTCCCCTTTGCCCCCACCATTTCCGAGAGTGAGGCGCGCGCGAGAGCCCGCTGATTTGAATTCGACGTTTGTTCACCGGAAATTGCATACGCGCGCGTGCGCGTAGTGGGTCTATGGGCGTTACCACGCATTACCCCCAAAATCTAAACGTTGCAGGAGTGGGAGCCCCTTTGACGCTCGTATCTTTGGAGTTCCCGATTCCCGAACTTCTCGTATCTTTGGAGTTCGAGTGTAATTACAAATTTCGGGATCTTTAACATTTTCTAAATTTTGGAAACTTTAAATTTCGAACAAATTTTTAATCGCAAATTCTTTTTTCGTTATAATTTCTAGTAGGTTCAAGATTAATAAGATGTTATATAGCTATATAGAATAAGTTTATATAAGTTATATGAAATTAAAGGCTTGCATTGCAAATAATTTTAAAAGTTGAATTCCCAATTCTATATTTTTTGAATCGATTAAATAAGATATGACATGGGAAAAGTTGAATCTATTTCAATTTTTAACGTTGAAAATTAAAATCTTAAGTTTTCCAATAACCGACACATCTCTAAATGGCAAGTCCACTACCCGGGTGCACCGGAACGTGCACCAGGTCGTTCGAGACATCATCTACGAGAACTTTTTTAGAATCTGAATTGTGTCAATAGCCACAATAACTACCATTAAGAAAATATGAGAGAAAACAAAGTTTTCATATTTTTATTTCGGTCTTACGATACATTTAGAAAAAATTTAAAAAAGAAATCGAGTCAAAATTCCTTTTTATTGACGTTTTGGCCTCATCTGTGGGCCTTCATCAGAAAGAAACATTTCAGAGAATAATCGAACTACCAAAATAACTACCAATGGTGAGTCGACGGTAGTTAATTTGGTGGTTGAAACAATTCAAATTTCTAAAAAGTTCTCGTAGAATACGTGCTGAACTACCTGGTGCGCGACTCGGTGCACCTGGATCGTCGACTCAACACTTAATTATTTTGGATGTTGACACAATTTGAATTTTAAAGCAGTTCTCGTAGAATACGTGCCAAACGACCTGGTGCACGTTCCGATGCATCCTGATCGTCGACTCACCATTGGTAGTTATTTTGGCTATTGATACAATTTAGATTCTAAAAAAGTTCTCGTAGATGACGTCTTGAACGACCTGGTGCACGTGCCGGTGCACCCGGGTAGTGGATTTACCATTTAGAGATGTGTCGGTTATTGGCAAACATAATATTTTAATTTTCAACGCGTGCTAATGTTCTCTAAGACTTGAATTCTTTTTTTTTCCCGCGGGAGCGATGCGGAAAAGTCGCTGCCTGCGCACAGTAGCGACTGCGCAGCTACATTTTAAAGAACTGAAGTCTATAGATCTTAGATTGAAGTAGTTCACAAACACTCAATACTTCGAATCGAATTTCTATGAGATTTTTCAACATTTTTTTAAGAATTTTTCTATACATTTGACTGAATTGAGGTATTTAAACCTTATAATTATGTGATTACAAACTTTCAATACCTCAATTGTGATTTCTACGAAAGTTTTCAGCATTCTTTCATGAATTTCTCTATATATTTTATTATACTTTTTCAAATCGGAGTTCAATATAAAGTTTACAGAATTCTTGTAGAGTTATTCTAGGTTAGTTCTATATTAAATCCTGAAAGTTATACAGAATATAGAAAATTTGTTCAAGGTTCGCTCTCATCCCCGACTCTTGTAATACTTCAAGAAAGTTTAATGAACTTTTTTTTTCCGTGTACGGGACATGTACAATTGTACACAAACATGTACAGCAGGGCTCTCCAGAAGGCAGCAAATGGCTGAAAAGAGTGACAGTGTCAGCCGCGACACTAGGTCAAACAGGCCCCTCATAAATCTTGTCGTTCGACTAGTCCCTAATCCTTCACGGTAACTTACAGTTCGAAATGAAAAAATGCAATGTATTGTGAATTCAAGTAGAAAAAAATCAGACCCTTCGGTGTGAACAATGAGCCGCAACGAGCCGTGACCGTAAAGATCCTAACCCTTTTCAGGATTCCTGGAAACCGAAGAAAAAAGTGACAGAAAAACTTCGTGTCAGCCGTGCACTTGTCGTGGCAGCCACCACCTGCTGAAAGTGGTGAGCCCTGATGTACAGGTACATGCAGGAAACGAGGGAACCCTTACGAGACGTGTATACATCCTAAGTGGCGACGAATAAACATGCAGGGGATCCTGTAAAGAATCTAGCACGGTTTCCGCCGTATCGGCAAAATTTTAATATAATAAATTTAATGATGTGAAGGAACATAGATATCTTTGATACATTGCCTCTCTTTATATCCTTGCAGATTCAACTAACTAGCGAGAGAGGTAGGTCGTAGCGCACCCTGGTGGATTCATTTCAATAGGGTTCCTGTACAGGATTTAGAACGAAATCCTCTACAGAATTCTGTACAGGAACTTTAGTGAAACTAATCCGCCAGGGTGCTCTAGCGCTTAGCTCTCTCGCTAGTGAGTTGGATCTTCAAGGTTATAAAAAACGCTAGGTATTACGGACAATTATCCATGTTCCTTCACATCATCAAATTAATGACAATAAAATTTTGCCGATAAGGAGGAAACCGTGCTAGATTCTTTACAGGATTCATGGCCACTTACGACGTATACACGTTCCCTCGTTTCCTATATGTTCCTGTACATGTTTGTGTACAGGTTCGTGTCTGAATGTCTTATGCTGAACCCGTAACGTTTCTTGTATGAGATCTGTTCTTAGTTCTGGCAAAGGAAAACGTACAGGAACTGTCACGGGATCTCGTACAGGGGTTTTCAATAGGGAGTGCAGCAGATTTCAAAGATTTTTCAACATCTCGAAGGTTTAAAACTATTTCCAAAGGTTTCAAAACATTTTAGAAGATTTCAAACCATTTGACTGAGATCTCCAATAATTCTATGATTTCAAGGAATCAAAAATATTACAGCAAGATTTAAGAAAAATTTCACAAATATTTCACAAGATTTGACACAGATTTCAAATAAATTTCCGATAAATAAATTTATTTATTAAATTTTTTTTGTTTATTATATAATATTGGAACATCTTTAAGGAATGCTACTCTATAACGGAAAAAAGACGTTTTTGCAAACTTAATTCAGAATCATGAATGTTGTGTAATTTCAGTTGAAACTCAACAATTCTTTTCACAATTACCCATACAATCCGAATAAAAAAAGGTTCCTAGAAATCGAGTGTAAATCGTAGAAAATGGATTCAGGACAAACGGCGAAGCCATTTGGTCTGATTTTTTGTATAAATAATCTAAAGGGTATAAAGACTGCCGGTACATGTCGCTTTTTCGAAAAAATTCTATTTTTAATGTAAAAATTAAAAGAAATACATTTTCCTCGAGTTCATTCACGGGCGAACACACCGTATAGTCGTATACGAAAAATAGGGGCCCCTACTCAAATGAGTGGGCGAATTTCCGAAAGGTTGAGTGGGTGTACACGGAAAAAATAAGTTGTCGAAACTTTACTTGACGAGTCACCCATTCTAGGATAGGCCACGTTTTTTTTAGGATCTCATATAATTTTTATGAAAGAACCGCTGACTTTATCGAGAAAGTGAAAAAAGTCAATGAATCATTGGAACACAGTCTAAGAATATCAGTTCTCGAATTTGTATTCCGCAGATTTTGACAAAGTTTTAGAAAAGCATTCAATTTTTCATAAAAAGTCCTCCGGATTCCAAAAAATTTCAAATACAATAACTCTAGCACAGAAAACAATAACTGATTTATAAGTTCTCGAAGAATTCGTTGACTGTCTTCTACATATCTATATATGCACGATGTACAGTCACATTGGACGCTTGTGTAGTGACGTAGTAGTGGCGCTCAGGTGAAGTGGTGTATGTATAAATAAGTCTGAATCGAGTCGCGGTCACCGGCAATGAACAAATAAGCGCGGATTTATATTTGGCTCTTCACTAGGATTTGTGCAAAATATTAAATGTGTTAAGTTAGCCGTGGGGTCTAGTGGTTAGGGAAAAGTTGCGTTCGATGTGTCATAGACATAGGTGTTAGGTAGTTCGAATCCCGCCGCAAAATTTGTTTCGATTTTTCATAGGTTCGTGTGTATTAGGGTGACCAGAAAAAAACACTTTTCGTTTTCTCAGGAGTGAAGGGCAAACAATGGTAGTTTATGCAATTGTAGAAGCCAGATTTTTTTTCTTCAATTTTAAACAATATTTAGAGGTGGCCCATGGTCTTTGAAAGTTGTCATTGCAAAAGCTGACAATTTCGGTAAGTGAAGAGTCGATCGTAAAAGTGCAACCCCAGCTCTTTTCATCGATGTGACTTTATAACAGGATTAGTTAGAGTCCCCTGAATTATTATTATCCACTCTTCTGAAAAAGGGAAATATGACTAAAAAAAACTTCCTGAGAATGGGACTGCTTTATGAGTTTATGGTGTCAAGATCCACTGTGATGGACCTTTATGGCTGAGCTGATGAGCGCTCCGCCCCGAAAATTAAACAGCTTAAGTCGTAGACCTGTCGAATTTCAAAAACTTACTCAGATTTGTTTTCATTATTGCACGCTTATTTATACTTTTCCTAATCTGCTTTTTCAGAAAATGTGATCTTCAACCTTCCAAGAAAATATTCTTAAAATTTCAATATAAGGTATCTATTATAAGAGCCTTTATTAGTCTTTGAAAACAGTAGAAAACAGTGAAAATGGCACTTTTCAAGCAACCGTAATTAATGCTTTTTATGAATTTTTAATTAAAAAAATGTTTTTATGTGGATTCTGAGAACCTCAAGAACAACATATTGAAAGTTCAAATTAAAAAGTGGATAACTTCGTGGTTAAAATCTTTAATGAAAAAAAGTTGAGTTTACCCATGTTAATTACATAAGAACTTCAAAGGCGATGGGCCACCTCTAAATATTGTTTAAAATAAAAAATAAAAAAATCTGGCTTCTACAATCGCATAAACTACCGTTCTTTGCCCTTCACTCCTAAGAAAATCAAAAGTGTTTTTTTCTGGTCACCCTAGTGTGTATGTGTAAAAATAAATATAACTCGAGCGTAAGTCTATGTGAATAAAAATATAGTAAATATAACCGCGAAATATATATATATATATATATATATGTATTTTAATTTGGCTACACTGTTTTCTAAAAATTCGTTAGGAGTCATCGAAAGTTTCATTGACTGGCTTCGAAGCATTAGTTTATCAGTGTTTCAAGAACTCTATTCCTCTGGTCTTCACATTTTCATTGAAAATCTTTTGTACTTTCTACAACTCTTTCTTCTTTTTAAAAATGTATCAATCAAAGTTTCTAAAGACGATTCTTCCAATTTATGACATACGTTTAGCCCTATCGTACCCTAATAGTACGGAACGTACCGTGGGAACTTTCGGAACGTTCCAGCGGAACGTGTAAAATGTCCACCGCTTGTGAACGTTCCAAACATAAATCAACGTTAGTGTTATTATCAATAAATATTGTGTAAACCGTAGTTAGTTAGTTGTAATGTAGGCGGGGGGGGGGGGCGTGAGGTCACAACCCCTAGCGCTCAAGCTATAAAGCCTATTGTGCCACTCCCGTGTTTATTCTCAAGGCAGTACTGCGAATCTGGCCATCCTTCGCCGAGTGTTTTTGGATCTCGGTGGGTTTTTCGTTGTTATCAACGTTCTGAGATTATACCTCTCAGGTGCCAGGCATACCTATCGCACAGTAAACGACGTCCTCCTTTGTTGATCAGGCAAAGTGATCCTCACCCACTCTGCCATTCGGCAGCCACCCTCGCAGGCTAGGGTGTACGGAGCGATCCCTCTGAGGTCATCAGGTAGATGCACAGATTCGAGGCACTGTCCTGGTGCATTATGTAAGTGTATGTGTGTGTGTGCATTACTCGAAATCGGCCAGCGACCTCCAAGGCTATTCTCCTCGACATGGAGCTCCGCCTTGGTACGATACCAGATTTTTCTGAGGGGACCTACAGTTTATGGTGGGTTCCGAACCACCGAAGCCCCGGTAGAAGTACATAGAAAAATTTCCATTGGTACCCGGCTCAGCGATCGAACCTCCTGCATGGAAGTCCGACGCGCTGTCGTCTGAGCCACCGAGGCTTCGTGTAAACCGTAAGTGATAGGTCAAAATTGATGTCAGTTTATGATACGGATATCATATTATAGTGTAGTATATGCGGTACTCAAAATTCAAAAATGACATCCATTTTTATTTATCTCTTTCGGTTTACGAGATAATTGTTGTTAAAAATAACAATAATAGAAAGTTACCGACAGGTCCCAGTGGAACGTTCCCAAGGGGTGGACATTTTACACGTTCCGGGAGCGTTCCGTGTTATCAGGGTAGAGTGGTTGACTAAGTCATTCAAAATTTCAACTAATTTTTTCGTGTAGGTGGTTAGGTTGGATAATATCATGAAATGCAGACTTTAAGTAAAATGAAACTGTAAACAAATAATATCTTATAATCAATTCGTCCCCGAATTCATGCTTGCAATATTCACGCCGAATCAGTGTAAGTGTACAATTTTCGGCAACTTACTCCGAAAATTGTTATTGTATATTCAATGACAATAAACTAGCTCTCTTTATAAAAAAGAAGATTATACAAACATGCAAGATATCAATTATCTGTGTCGCTGAATTTCCTCCGAAAATACCAGATTGATTCGCATTAGACACAAACTTTGCATGTTTGCACAACTCAGGGGCTGTCTTGCATAACCGTTTATATAATTCTAGCGCTCCGTTTTGTTTTACCTGAGAGCCTGTACAAAAAGGATATGAACTACTTTCTCAAACATTAATTTTTCGGCTGAAGATGCATAATTTTCGTTTACAATTCACCTCTTTGCTAAAAAATTGAAATATCTTCTGAAAAATTAATCACTTTCAGTTGAAACTAAAACTATTTCGTTGAAAATTCGTATTTTCCAGTATAAAATAATTCTTATTTTTTTTTAAATTAATATTTTGTATTGCATATTGTCATGTAATGTACAAGGTACAACTTTCGGAGTAAGTTGCCGAAAATTGTACAGAAACACAGATTGGGCGTGAATATTGCATGCAAGAATTAGGGGGCGAAGTCATTATAAGATATTATATACAGCCATACCACGCTGAAAAAACCAGTTCTCGTTAGATCACTGAAGTTAAGCAGTGTTGGGTGCGGTTAGTACTTGGATGGGTGACCATTCGGGAATAATACTACTGCGTGCTGTTGGCGTCGTGGGTGTGGTGAGCCCACACTTGTACACAGTAATACAAGAATCTGAAAATCAGTAAAGAAAGGCGTTTGACTTCCAGATGTAACCAAAAGGATCATTCGCCAGTTGAAAGTCAACTGATCATTATAATATGACTGTAAGTGACGCGCTTGGTTGAAAGTCAACCACTTTATGTACGTAAAATGGACTTTCTAGGTTAATTTAATACAGAACGTTTGTTGACTTTCCGTCAACGCATGCGTGTGAAATGAAACTTATAGGTTAATTTTAGTCAACTGATTGTTGAAATTCATAAAATTTATGCGCTGGCGTTCAGTGATTACGAACATGACATTAATATAGAATTTAAATTGAAATAATTTGAGGAAATAAATAATTTTTGTTGAATATGAGCATTAAATAAATTATTCATTTATGCCTCATAAATTTAGTTTTTTGATCCTCCAAATCAATGAGATTAGTAGAAGGAAAAAAGAACTTTATTTATTTGAAATTATAGACATAGATGAATTATTTATTATAAGCGCTCACATTTATAAAAAATTATTTCGTGGTATTAAATATAGAAACTATACAGTAATGTTTTCCTTCATAGAAACTTATTCTTTATTATTTTATAAAAAAGATTGCATATTTCGAGACATTACATTTTTATAATAATTTTTGTATAAGAAGCACTCTTATAATTACTCGAAAGCTATAAACACAGAAGTGATATAATTTACAAAATCCGCAAACTTATTTCAATGCTTAACGATATTTTTTTCAACCAAATGTTGCCGTCGTTTAGATCTATTTTAAAAAAGATTCAAAGACTCTAAAACTGATACAACAGTCTTCAACTTTTTGTAACTTTTTTCAAACTTCTTTTGAAGCATGATGGAACTTATGAAAGTGAATGCAACTTTAGCTTCAGGAGCGTATGCGACATTAAAACTCCAATACAATGCATGCAAATATATTAACCCTTCGACAGGATCATCTGAGGAGACTGCTCTACCGTCGATGTACGTGAAAACTTTCAGATTAGGTAGATCTTGTGATCCAATTGCAATAAGTCGCGGTGGTTCATCTTTTTCTGGTACTGTATCAGACAGAACGATTCCTTCCTGAAAATTGAAAAAAGTTTTATAAACCAGAATTATATGTAATAATCAACAATTATTTCGCAGATAATATATTCTGTCGCATCTAATACATTCTGTTCGCAGCGTGAAGTTGATGCGCAGAGATGCTTTTGTTTTTTTATTGCTGTTTTTTAAGTTGATTCGTTTAATTAATTAAAGTTTAGAAACACATAAGTGTAAAGTGAAATCGTATTCAATTGATAATATGTATTAAATTCTTCGCGATCAACTTTCAATCGTCAAAATTTTACAACAAAATGATATTAATAATTGGTAACTAATATTTTTGAAACAAAGATGAAGTCTTTAACCTTTCCAACTTCTTATGTTAGTTTTAGTGGTTTCAGCAAAAATAATGAGAATGTTCAAATCTATTACAATTACAATGTTTTAATTCTAAGCACAAGTGGAGTCTTCAACCTTCTTAGTTTATTACATAAAAAAATCAGAATTATTTCGAATATTTTCAATTATTCCATATTTCAAAATTGTAAATTGAACTTTATATCTTATTTAATCAGCTTTCAGCTTGGAATATTCAACATTAAATTATTTGAAACTGGGATCGTTAGAATTAAACAACTTTGAATTGGAAGCATTTAAAAAAGAATAACTTTATATTGAAATATTGAAAATAGTTTGGTTTCATTTATAAATATTAGAAAACTGTATCGTTTGATGATAATTGTATTTTATAGTTTAAAAAAAGGTTAAAACCAATGCTTAGTTAAGTAATTCATTTTAAACTGTGATATCCACAATTTTATAGTTTCGAAATTACATTAACACAATATTCTAAGCTATTAATACATTGAACTATAAGACTGAATACATAAATTTGCTTATGTTAATTTTTGTGATCAAAAATTGATCCCAATAACGCAACAAATCGTGGCAAAATAAAATTGTATACTTTCAAAGAATTGATAGGTGAAAATTAATTAATTTTACAACTTAACAGTTGGACATTTTCAAATTTAGAGCGTTTTAAATAGAAGAATTTCGAATTTAGTTGAAAAATGGTACAATATATGTAGTCTTCGAAATTAAAAACTCAAATCTTTTAAAACTTAAGAATACAAAATTGAAACTTTTCGAAAAAATAATAATGAGTGAATATTGATAAAGTAACTTTTCCAATTTGCATTGTCCTTTCTACTACTTAGTTGAAAGTTGAAGAACTTTGTTACAATTTCATTTTTGTATTTGTTGAATATTCATCATTTTGGTTGGAAATTCATCTCTTTGGTTGAAAAATCGTTTTTTGTCGTTGAAAATTAATTTTTTAATCCGAAAATTGAACTATTCCAGCTTCTTGGTTGCAAATTAATCTTTTTCAGTTGAAAATTCAACCACTTGGTAAAAATTTGAGCTACTTTGTTAAAAATTCATTTTTTTGTCAAATCTTCCTCACTATATCTGGATATTTATCTTTTTGGTTGGAAATTGAAGTATTTTGTATAAAATTCATCTATTTTTTTTTAGTTTGCCTTATATATGAGAAAACTTATCTCCTTGGCAGAAGACTCAACAGTTAAATTTTTCAGAGATGAATTTGCCACAAAATTCAACAGATGAATTTTCTGCAAAATTCAACTATTGAAGATTCAATAGTGGAATTTTCAATTGACAAATTTTCTACAACATTTAACTGTTGTATTTTGAACTATACTACACATTTAAAATGGGAAATTGTTATATTTCATAAAGTAAAAGTCGGTAAAAAAATCGGTACAAATATAAACCATGCGAGAACTAGGTATTCAAACTCCAATTATTTTTAATTTGATAATGTTCCAAAGTAAATATTTCTAATTCATTGCCAATGAATTTCTTTTAGACTGGTTAATCTGTACAAATTAAAATTTCAATCATAATAATAATGTTTTACGTTTACGTCTTATCAATTCACAATGCAATGTATACTGCACGCTTTAGTGCGCTTATAATATTGCTAGTAATATTAGAAGACGAGGAAAGACTATTTCGTAAAACTATTTTTCAATTGTATCGTCAATATTATTAAATCCTTAAACTGTTTCAAAAATCCTTTTGTAAATCTTCTTAGCAGATTTAAAACACCGTAGCTATATTCAATTTATTTCAAAATAATCAGAGTTTCAAATCTTCTTACAAGAAGCTGAAAAAAGTATTGTTTTTAGTTACCTTAAATAGTTCTATGATATGTCTTGTGCGTTTTTCATGTCCAAATTTAGGTTTGAAAAGCGCAGAAACAGCAAGAAGAACTAATACGGTTTGCTGATTGTATGTCCTATCATTCGACGGTTCTAAATCGTGTAGAAAATAGCTGAGTAATACTGGTAAAGCTGTGATCCACCGATTTCTGAGCTCCGACACTTTAACGCCTACCAATGCCTCGAATTTTGCATAGAGCTGTAATAAATGCGATTAGTGAATTTTTTCTCGAAGAGAATGAAACATTAAAAACAATAATAATAGAAAAGACATTTTTAAAACAATTTCTTACTTATTTGCAGGAATTGTTAGAAGGATTTGAGAACTTATTCTGCACTTGAGTTTATAATTTTGAAAAATATCAATTATATTTACCAACTGTTTTAGTTTTAAAGCTGGGTAAACTTTCAGATGCTCTGTGGCATTACATGCTTTTCTGGCATCTTCTTGTCTTCTTTTACGACACTCCATGAGAAGAGGCTTCAGAATAGTAACCGATGGTCTTTCTTTCTCCATTTCTTCCAGCATTAAAGTAACTAGTTCTTCATGAGACTTTTTGTGTTGGACCTTGGAAGCCTTCTTTTTTTTGGACCGATTCAGATACTGAAGATGATTTTTATGGCACCTCTTCATCTGAGCTATTAAAGCATCCTGTAAGAATTGAATACACATAAATACAGTTTGAAAAATATAATTTCTTTCTTTTGACTACAGGATATTTTTTGAAAAGACTTTAAAAATTTTAGTATCAGTAAAAGAAAATGTTTCATGCAAACTTACAGTTCCAGAAACGGTTCTTAATTGTAATATAGGGAATTTTTTCAGGGCTCGTTCTGCTACTTCTACATAGTCAGACTCATCTTTTAAGCCGCAATCTTCCATTCGTCTGACAATTTTTCTGGCCATCTCATTGCGCATATTGTCCTCAAGTTTCAGTCCTTTTTCAATGACTAACTGTATGTCATCTGGCCAGGAATCTGGAAAACAATTCTCATATGCCTTTTCCTGAAACAAACGTTAAAATAAATATTTCATTGAAATTGGAGCAAAAGTAGAAGCCTTAGTTCGAAGCTGTGATGATTCAGAGACGTCATTTGGTAGACTATCTTCAAATTTTGGGTCGTCCGAACGTGTTATTTCAATTGATTTCTGAACTGGAGAAAAGGTAGAACCCTTAGTTTGAAGCTGTGATGACTCAGAGACGTCATTTAGTGGACTATCTTCAAATTTTGGGTCGTCCGAATATGTTATTTCAATTGATTGCTGTAGTTGCTCAACGGAAATACTTTCTATTACTACAACCGGGACCGCAGGATCTTTAGCAGCTTCGGTTTCTATAACTTCTTGTTGTGGCTCATTAGTTAAATCGTTAGAAACGTTTCTTTTAGAGACTTTTGGTGGCGGCTCTCTACAAGTGGTGCAAAACAATCCGATATCAGGGATCCATTTAAAGTAAAGGTGTTTACATGATAACTCAAATAAATTCCGCTTATCCATATTTCTTTCTTATTATTCCATTCAAGTAAATGGGAGCTGTAAAATAAAAATAAAATTAACAGCTTCAATTATAAAATAAAAATACATATAGAAAGCAAATATCATGCTAAAAAAATACCATTTTATTTCAGTGCAGAAGTTATAAATGAGAGAAAGGAGCGACACGAGAAATTGTAAGACAATATGTCCTAAGATCAGAACTATAAATGTACACTTCATTCAGCAAGACTAATATTTTTAATGACTTCATTGTATTATTGGTTGCTTTAAAGTTCGTTCAGCAGGAATTTCAAGATTTTTAAAATGCATATAATTTTGAACAATCATGGACAAACAACCTACTTTTAAGTTGCTAGTGAATGCCTCCAGCACTCCGTTTGAGAAAAATATAATACTGTCCGTCCACCAAGTGCGCATGATATACAGCATGAACAAACAGTTCATCTATTGAGTACATTCTGTACTGGTCCAAAACGGAAATGTTATAAGCATTGTAGTGCAAAGTATGCTCCACAGTTTTCATGGACTTGCAAACTAGTACGTGTTTACCTTGACAAAATAGAATTTTCACAACCAAGGCGAACTGTGGCAGAGTTTTTAGATAATCTACCATGATGAAGCACTTGTCCGGTTTGTACTTGATACCATGAATAGACACCCACGATAATGTTATGACTGCCTAATTCCTGAGGAAGAATATTTTTGAAAGAGAAATCGCTGTAAACTACTCTTTTGGCGACTCCTTGCTCTTCGGGTTTACCTACTGAACCTCCCATGATGAATGTTTGATAAAATTGATGTTGCTTTGCCATAGTAAGGGAGGGATTCTTGAAACACTTGAAATTCCTCATTAGATCTTTGAAGTATTGGTGTTTCGCCTCCATTCGCAGAGTATTAAACGTATACAAAGGACCGTACGTTAATGTAAATGAAGGATAGTGAACTAAAAAATGCTGCTTCGGTGTCAGAGTTTTGTTGTAGATTTTTTGAAAAGAGGAAAGGTAATCGCCTATAGCACATTCTAAGTAGCCGATCATCCCGAGAGATATTTCATAAGCACAGACGAGATACAATATCTCGACAAGCAGCATGTAGTTGATCCAATATTTATCATCACTTTCTATGTATGGTCCTAGAATCGAAGGAGTCAAAAGAATTCCTAACGACCACAGTTGTGCCCCACTCTGATGCAAGTTCGCACCATCCTTAAGCTGCTGTGGTAAAATAATAGATGGCTTGGTTTCCGTGTAACCATAGTCGAACTGAACCATTTTCTCGTTGAAAATATCGAGTGTCATAACTTTATGATCACCTTGTAGATAACGTCCTAAAACTAGTTGCAAAGTTCGAAGTAGACTACCTTCTATTATGTCATGGCAAATATCCGGCGGGATGCCACCAATTATGTGGTAATACTTTAAAGAATTCAATAAACATCCTCGATTAATTCCAAATTCTTTTTTTAATGCCTCCCATTCTGCTGTTGTTTCAGCTTTTTCTAGCTTTAGAATTTGCTCAGTATATTCCTCCGTTCTTAAAAGAGAGAAGTCTTCTCTTGTCATGGTGTGCAGCTGGTTTTTATCGGCCATACAATATCTGCAAGAACGATAAGCTGAGAAACTCTCCTTCAAACCACCGATTTTGTGGGCTGCAAGGTTATCGCCAATAAAAGCTATTAATGCGCCGTATACGAGACTGCCATCGGGCATTTGTACACCATCTTCAAGAAGTTTTAAGTCCTCCACTATAGGTTCTAAAATTGAAGACATGTCGTAAGCTTTCATGATATCAGATTCTATGGGTAAAACAAGATTAATGCAATGCAAAGAAGACTTATGTCGAGGATTTATGTTTCCCATTTGAAAATAAAACATTCCCATTTGTGTAGGTCTAGATGAAGCTGTGTCAGTTAAATCCATTTCATCAAAATATAAAATGATTCTTATGACACCATGAGGCATTTTCTGAACAAGAGCATGCTTTTTCGCGGCTGAGCCATCCAAAAAACTGCGCAGCACATTAGCTTCAGCTTCATTATCTGGATACAATAGTTTTTGATATTCTTCATTTGAGAGAAGACTTTGAATCACTTCAATTATTGAGACGTACATAAACTGGTCAGCACGCAGTTCAGAATCCCTATTCTCGCCAAAGTTTGCTTGTCCACCTCTGGAAACTCGAGTACTAATTTGTTTCCGTTTTGGCTGAACGATGGATAAATGACTTTTGAAGTACGAATCTTGTTGACGCTTTGTTTGCAACCCGCAAAATACGTTAGCTGATTTTTCCATAGTTTCTGGAACATTAATAAGCCCTGCTAAGTCGATTCCTTTTTCTTTCAATTGTTTATCAATATCATCAGAATATTCTTCTAGACAAGAGAGAACCAAAGTTTCAGTATTCTCTATGACAGTTTTTATTATCGGTTCCGTAATAGCTTTTGCACGAAGAAATAGTATAAATTGTGCTTCAGCTGCTTTCTTCTTATTTGCCTCTGAATAAGATTGTTTATCGGCCTTCCCACTTACGGAGGAATTTTCATCAATCCTTATAAATTCATCAGTAGATTCTCCAGGAAATGTCTGAGACTCTTGTACATCTGCTAAATTTTCATCCGTACTTACTGTCTCGTCAATTGCCATATTCGTCCTTGCATCGTTTTCAGAAAAAACATCTTCAAAATTGACTTCAATTTCCTCGTTGGTTTTAGAATCGTCTTGACCTCTGTGGTTCCTCGAAAGATGCGTAGACCGAGCTTTGAAACTACGGAATGTTTTTGGACAACCAGGTTTTCCGCAAGAAATATTTAAATCTGGTCGATTCGCATGATATCTCCTCATATGTTTTATTAGGGATTCGTCAGTAACGGATTTTTCAGAACAATATTTGCACAGCGGCATCTGCCAACAGATTTGTTTTATTTATCATCACATTGCCATTACAAGTAGTATGACGTTGGGGTATAGGGAGACAGAAAATTATTTACTGAAGTAGAGGGCCTAATCCCGTCTAATTGTAATAAATAAACAGTAAAAAATATCTGTTTACATACATGCATTCATTATCTCGAGAAAAATATTAATTTATTATTTTCTGTAAAAGTGTACTTGATGTATAGTTAATAAAGCAAAAAAAAACATTCAGTAAAATCAAAATCATCATATTTAAAGATAAAACAGATGTCCACTTCCGAGATGACGTATTGCTAATTTACTCACAAACAAATTTGATTACAAAAATTTATCCACTTTCGAGAAAATAGATGTACCCGTTGACAGTAGTTTACTATTAGTTTAGATAAAAAATAAAAACTTACTTTCAATATATTAAGTTTTTGAAAGCGGATGAAACAAGTCTTATCTTGAAAAGATAGCCAATTCTGAGTAAATCGTCCAAAAATTTTAAGGTTACAATTTCACAGTTGATGAAAATCGGTTTGCAGCAGAAATTAAAAATAGAATTTTTTATTTTTTATACAAATAAAAACTCACTTCCAGTATATGAGGACGATGTGTAAAAATAATAAAGGCTTGATATCAAAAAATGTTTCTGTTCTGAGAAAATCAAAACTTAGTGTGATTTTTGGCTAAAAGGCCTACAAAACCTAAAATTTTATCTAAAATTTGAATTGAACTTTTTTTATTGCTATATTTAAAAATGAGAATTTGAAATATACCTTTTAACATAACATGTATTTAATTTTTCAGGAACTTTTCATACAATAAACCCATTTTCGAAAAAATGTTGGTTATCTATTTCTGTACTACCATCCATTATTTATTTACTGAATTATATATGGAAAAATTTCTACATTCTATAAAAATTCCAAATTTTGGAATTAAAAAAATGAGAATATCCACAACATTGGCGCACGAGCACCCCACAAAGTGTAAATGCATTGGAGTCGACTGATTCATTTAAATTGGTATTTTCATGTAAATAAATTTTCTTTTTAATTTTTTTATAGAGATCAAACAAGTCTCCCTAATTTTAAAGAATTTGCACAATATAATGGTCCATACTTGATTTATTATATTTTTTGTCTACACTAAACAACGGTTTGGAAATATCGGAGGGCTTTCTTCTGAGAACAATATACCATGGACCAAATTCATTTTAAATCAGACAGGGTCTACACTACTCAGTTAAATCAAGTATCAGAAATTCTATTTTTCTCGAAAAGCACAAAATGTCAACATGAACAACAAAAGATTATGTTCATAAAACGTAAATATAAAATTAAAATTATACAAAACGAGAACAAAGAATGTCAATTTTATATTATAAAAATTGAAGAAATTAAAACAATTTCAATACTGCAAATATAGTTAGCGTATTTTTCGGCAAACTATTTATTAAATTAAGTTATAGAGTTATAAATAAATGTAGGTTTCGCAGATACCCACTTAACCTATAAAAAACTTTAACAAACTATAACTACTAAACTAAAACTCTGGAACAACTGCTAATAAGAAAAATATAACAAGTTTTCACATTTTTTCGCCCATTATTTTGGAAAGAAAATTACGAAATAAATTCTTTACCAATCTTGTTTCGGGACGATAAGGCACTTCGTTTTTCTTAATATTGGAGTTCAGATGGTTCGGATGGACTGAGCTACTTTTACAGGTTAAGTTGGCATACTCAAAACCTACATTTATTTCCAAGTCTAAACCTTATTTTTATAAATAGTTCGCCCAGAAATATGCTAACCATATTTGCATTATTAGAAGTTGTTTAATTTCTTCAATTTTTATCATCTAAAATACCGTGTCTATACGTGTACCGACATTTCGGTACAAATATCCGGATTTTTTCGGTACGAAAAGGGGGATCTGCAAAAGGGGCTCTTTGTACCGAAATTTCGGTACGAATAGCCAGATTTCTGTGTAGGCTGACCCATATTTGTACCAAAATTTTGACACACGTAGCCACTTTCAATATAAAATTGACCATTTTTCCCAATAAAATACGACACAAACAGATCCAATTTTTTCCGTCTAATAATTTCAAATTGAAAAAACATATATAATTTTTAAATAATCATAAATAAGTTACCAAAGTACTGACAAAATTGTTCCTTAAAATGAGATGTACAACTCCAATATTACAGAAAAATAGATATAAATAGTAAAAATCAATGTTAGTCGAATTAATTTCTTGTGAGAATATTATTGCACATAAGTAAAAATATAGGTTAAGCACTTACCGTCTACATTTATTAATCCATAAAAAAGCTTTCAAAAACTCGAAACAATCTTTTTAATGTGGTGCAACGTCACTGTACAAAGACGTAATCGACTACCGTGAGCTCAGTGTTGACCGATACTTTGCAAAATGCGATCAACGCCATATTGGCTGCTCTCAGCTGCTCTCTTGGCGCCTTTTCTGAAATCGCCGAAATTCGCCAAAGTGTTTGCGCATCGCTGCATCGTATTTCGCGCACGTATTTCTGCTAGCAAAACTTGAATTTCAGAGCGTGTGAATGAAAATCATATTCAACTTAATATACCATTCAGTTAATCATTATATTACTCGTATATCAGTTAGGAGACACTGCACTTAAGTTCCATTTCTTGTTGAAATTAAGTGACTTACTTAATTTAATGCAAAAATGAAATTCAGCTACATTTAAAATTCATCATCTTGTATTACTGTGTAGTTCTTTACCCACTGAATGGAGTCGAGGAAAATTTATTTCATTTAATTTTTACATGAAAAATAGATTTTTTTTTAAAAACGCTCTGTACTGAAAGTCTTTATACCCTTTATATATTTTCTACAAAAAATGAGATAAAATGGCTTCGCCGTTTGGCCTGAATCCATTTTCTACGATTTACACTCAATTTCTAGGGCCCTTAAGGGTTTATTCTGTTGTGGAGCCCTCAGTATTACAGAACTGCGAAAGTTTGTCACGGTCAAATGCATTCCACTTTGGGGGCCTGCTTGTGAGCTAAAAAAATCCTGTGATAACATAAAGTTTATTTGAGGAATATAGCGAAAATCCAACTGCGTCCACTCTCAACTATGTCCACCTCTATAGAATTTACGGTTTTTTTTAGAAAATGGATCGCAGGTGTATTTAGTACCTGAAAACGTAAAATAAAAATGCTAAAATTTTAGCAAAAAATGTTTATAATTTTTATTTTTTTACAAAAATTGAGAGTGACGTGCTCCATGAATTTTATTATGTTTAGCGCTATCACGTCAATTCCATACGTTCCACAGATATTGTAAATATATCTTTCCACGGCATAGTATAACATTTTTTGAAAAAAAAAAAATTCAAATTAATTTATGAGCTAAATCAAAAGAAAGCCGTAAGTGATTTATGTCCACCTGAAAACGAAGATTGGTGTTTGAAACTCAAATTTTGCTGATATTATTTGTTACACCTACCCTCATTACACTCCAAAAATTATTCTTAAGCATCCTATGACACGATATATTATAATTACATGAAGCAAATATACAAACATCTCCAACTACTCTAGGAGCCGGGTGTAATCCTTCGTGTCGTTCTAGGTCCGTCGGATTTTGAAACTGAATATTACGTAAAATGTTGTGATGATTACAAAAAAGTAGGGTGCCCCCCATAGGGAGGTTTCAAGGTATTCGCATTTTATTTTTTTAATTAATGCAATAGTCCTCTTATAAGTTGAGGTTTTTTGAAAGTTGAAATATAGCGTCGGCTATAAAACCTATTTACGAAGAAAAATTTCCTGTAACATTTTTGGATTCAGTCAATTGTTAACATAAAAAATTAACAATTACGTGGAAAAGTGTGGACAAATAACATTGTGCTTTTTACATTCTCATCTAGAGAAGGTATTAAATTTGTGTA
>CAKNXH010056204.1:27443-58018 GCA_932178445.1 Andricus quercusramuli
CCCGGTTTTTGTCAAATGTCGACGTTTTGAGACCCCCTGGACCCAAGAAACAGGTTTTTACGAATGTGTCTGTCTGTTAGTCTGTCTGTAGATTTTTAGTTTGTTAGCAGGATAGCTTACAAAAGAATTAACCTATGGGATTGGGCTTTGGTATACTCTTTAGTTCAAGTGTCCTAAAATTTTCAGAGTTACAGCATTTACAAAGTCCAAAAAAAGAAACGAAAACTAACATTTTCAGCCAAACAACGCACGATACGAAAAAAAGTCAAGACAAGAAAAATGTCTCTTTTTGCACGCCCTACAAGATTATCATAACAACGTTTTGAATTTTCGTGAAAAATCGAAAATTAACATTTTTATTGCACAAAAAATAATTAAAACTCAAAAATTTCAATTTTACGGTCAAACTGCTCAAGATACGACAAATGATGATTCTATAAAATTTGTACGCAAAAAAAGATCTACAAATTTGTTATTGGTCACTTTTTGATAGGATGTGACATTCTTATCAAAACTTTGCCTATTTAATTTCCTTTTCATCTCGTGTGTGTTTTTTTTAACAATATTTCATTGTTTTTATGTTCTCAATACTATTTCTAACGATCAAAGCAATAAAATAATCATCAGTAATGCTCATGGTACTTGAAAATTTGTATTTTTACGTTCTCATCTAGAGAAGGTATTAGATTTGTGTAAAATTTGATCCCCTGGTTTTTGTCAAATGTCCACGTTTTGAGACCCCCTGAACTCCAAGCAACAGGTTTTTACGAATGTGTCTGTCTGTTTGTCTGTCTGTAGATATTTAATTTGTTAGCACGATAACTTACAAAAGAATTAACCTATGGGATTGGGCTTTGGTACACTCTTCAAGTGTCCTAATGTGAAGGTCAAGTTCGTTAGCCAGCCATTTTGGATAAAAATTCAAAAAGTGAGCACATTTTGAAAATTTCTTTTAGATCACTTTTTTTCAATATTTAAAAATTCTATGGACAAGTATTAATAGTACTCAAAAATTAGAACAAAATATTTTTACGACATTTTTCAAGACCTACAAGATTATCATAACGACTTTTTGAATTTTCTTGAAAAATCGAAAATTCACATTTTTATTGAACAAGAAATAATTAAAAATCCAAAAATATAATTTTACGGCAAAACTATGCAAGATACGACAAATGATGATTCTATAAAATTTGTGCGTGGAAAAAAAGAGTTTTTGATTCCTTTCCTAGAGGTAGGCCGGGAATTGATAGATCGGAACATGGGAACTCCTACCTAATACAACGCTGCTGAAGGCTGGTGACATTTTCAGCATAAAACGTCAACCAATTATGACTCTCGGTTTCCCTTTCTGCCCCCCCCCCCCCCCGCCCGTAATCTTGAGGTAAGAGAACTACGAGAAAGTATTTACGTAAGAAAACTAGATATTCTATGTGTACCTGAGACGAAGAAAAAGGGTTGCGAATGTGGAAACATAGAAAATGGGGTGTTGTAATGTGGTTTTGAAATATGGTCAGGAGTAGATAGTGAATCACATTGTAGTCAAGGGGTCGGTTAGATTATCAATGAAGAAGCAAGACAGCATCTCAAAGATACTTGCGATCATGGTGAAAGAATCATTCTGCTAGGAGATATGAACGGATGGGTCGGCGTCCAACGTCAGGGTACAGATACAGAAAGGGTGCTAAGTAATTCTGGGGGTCCAAGAAGAAAAAATTGTAACAGGGAAAAATTAGTTAGCTTATGCTTAGGAAAGGGCCTATTTATTATAAAAACTTGGTTTAGACATAGAATGATCCACATGTACACCTGGCGTAAGGAAAATAGCCACAGTATAATTGACTTCGTTATTGCGGATGAAAGACTGAGAGAACTAGTCAAAGATACAAGAGTCATGAGGGGCTCTGAGTGCAATACTGACCATCACCTTCTAGTCTCCAAAATATACTTAGGGCGGGGATGGAGAAGAAACAGAACCAAACAAACGAAACAAACGCGAAACAAGATTGAGAATTTACAGAAACCGGAAGTGCGGATAGATTTTCAGAATAAGTTAAACGAACGCATAGATAGGGCAACTTAAGAAGCGCTTAGACGCAATAAAGATGTAGAGGGCACATGGATTATGCTACGGGATATCCTATCATAAAAGAGAGGTTGCGATTATATCACGAAAACTGAAACCGATTCTCTCTTCACCTATTGGTGAATCGAGATCAGCGGGTGTGCACCAAAGTGCGGTCTAGAATCATTTTTAGGTTAAGAACAGAGCTGCGTATTATGAAGCCAAGGCATGTGCACTATTCATGTGCACATTGATGTTTGATGATAGCTGACGATATGGACTTAAGAACTCATCGCATGGGAGGAGGTGGCTCCAGTCTAAAAGGGGAAAACCAGCTGGATGATGGTGGCTAAGAATTTGCGGCGTTGTACCAGCTATGTACGTTCCCCCTTACCGATTGAGGGTGACACCACGAGCCACTCACGCTGAGTCTATGAGTTCTTACGTCTGTGGTTGATTGCCGAGTGATTTGTATTTGTTTGGTGGCGGTGAATGCTAGGGATACAGGTCGAGTCCGGAGTTTCCATTGTACAATTTTGACTGACTCTTAATCCATTTAAAATTAAACAATTTACATATTTTTGAATCGAATATTGAAATTTTCAAAAATTTAAATCTTCAGTACTTAAAGAAATGAAAACGTTCAATTTAATTAAATTTCAAGTTTTTGTAAAATATTGTTCCAGTCTACAATGTTTTAATTTTTATCCATTACGTGTCAAACTTAGAAACAATCATTATTTAATTAATAGTAATATTCGTATCTTCATATAAAACGAGCAATTACAAAATCAAAATATCTAACATTTGAACGTTACAATTTTAATTATTTTATTTAAAAACAATTTCATTTGTAAATAACTTTAAGATATATTGAGAAGCTTTTAAAAAATTACCTTTTTAAGAAGTACGAAATATTTCACAATCATTCGTGAAGAACGGATTTGTAACGAACAACGCAATAGACCAAGATGAGTTGTACGCATCAATTTTCGCATAACAAAGAGGCACACGCTAATCAAAAACACATAAATTAATCAACAAGGCAACCAGAAAAGCTAGCTGCATTTTGTTTCCCATACGCTTACAAAATGCTGGTACCTATAGCACTTACATAGCACAGTAAACTAAAATAAGCGATACACATAAAAATCTCGCCTATTCGACACCAGAAATGGGCACATAATAATCAAAGGACCATAAATTAATCAGCGAAGCAACCATGAAAACTAGTCACATCTTCAATCCTATACCTTTTCAAATGCTGGTACCTATAACACATATACAGCACATTAAACTAAAATGAGCGGGCTAGATAAAATTTGCAGAACCAACACTGCCATCAAACATACATTAATTGAAGAGCTATAAATTAATCAGCAAGCCAACCTTAAGAACAGACCAGATTTTCAGTCCCATACGTTTACAAAATGCTGGTACCTATACTACTCATCTACATGATTTAAGCATCTTGACTTACTTATGCCTATGCAACGGATACCAGCATCTTCGATACAAAAGCAATAAATATCTCAATCAAGGTGACAGTTGTAGGAGGGTGAACCTATGACAAAGATTACACGCAAACTTTATGCCCCTCTACGAAATAGAATATCTCAGCCCTTGTCATCTAGGAAGGGATACCATATATTTTGGTAACTGCCCCATTCTCCATATTTGGGCACATTACGATTCCTCATCGCTGATTGGCTATCCTATTAATTAACCCTTTGGAATAGGAAGGGCTATAGTGCATCCTAGCTACTGCGACACTTTCCGTATATGGGAATGCATAAAATTCTCGATGCCCATTGGATAATTAAATCCCTACCACTCATTTACACAATTAATTATCAACGATGATTGGAACCATGATGAATCCCTACTTCTAATACCACTCACCCCTACGGAAATCTTAGGAGGGATCTCGTGAATAAATACAGCAGATTTGGAAGCAGAAAATCAGTTTCAGGGACTTTAACCAACTACCCAGTTTAGGAAGTTCAAGCAGTCTACCTAGTTTAGACACTCCATCGGTTAAGAACCACCACCCAGTACTGCAATAAAAGTCATCGAGACCCTAAACTCCGGTCCAAAATACTCGGCCCGTCAACCTCTTCTAAAAGTTTAACTTCTGTGCGGGAGCGTCGAATCAAAATTCAGTAGAGCACCGGCAACAAAGGACAATGGAGGCCCAGATCCACTGACCTGGTCAGTGCAGCCTCCATTCTTCTATACTCGCCCCTACGGGTCCCACATAGACCCCATTGATAAACGGAGGAACCACTCTTGCTTTCTACCGACAAGAGGGTGAAACACTTACGTCACCAACAAATAAATAAGTTAGTAGTAAATTACCTCACTTTCTCATTTTCATTTCTTTTACTCTATCGTTTGTTTAATTAGTCATCCCTGTTTAAGGTGGACTAAAACTAAACGAGAAGAGACAGTCAAAGCAAGAGCACTCCAGCTGCATTAATTTAAACTCAACTTTTGTATTCCATCTCAGTCAAATTGCGATTGTCCAAATAAACCTCAATTAATTTATATTCAAGTTCAACTAATTTATTTCTGTAAACAGTAGTTATCCTCATCCCAGTTTTTTAATTAATATTAAAATCTAAAACGAGAAACCATCATTTATTTAACAAAATAAAAGGTAAGTTATGTGTATTAAGACGCAACAAAGTTATGGAAAAATTCCTAAAATAATAAAAAATGAATAAATATTTCAAGAAGTCTAAAACAAAATGTAGAATTTTGAACATTTCGAAATTTAATTCAAAACATTTTCATGAATTTTACATGATCATAAAATAATTTCAAAATCAAAATATCTTCAATTTTAACGTGATAATTTCAATTCTTTTATTTAAAAACAATTTCATTTGTAAATCACTTCAAGATCTATTCAGAAGTTTAAAAAAAATTAACTTTTTAAGAAGTACAAAATATTTCATAATACTGAAAAGTGTTTATTATGATTCCTAAGAAAATTGATAATTAACACAATTTATCAAAGCATACTCTCGATGATTTTATAAGCAATTTTTTTCTATTTCAAACTATAGTAAAAAAAATGTATGAAACATTTGATTGATTTTATTAAATATGCACAAGTTATGGAAAAATTTCTAAAATAATAAAAAATTTAAAAATATTTCAAATAGTCTAAAATAAAATTTAGATTTTTCAACATTTTGAAATTTAATTTGAAACATTTTTATGAATTTTACATGATCTTAAAATAATTACAAAATCTAAATATGTACAATTTGAACGTTACAATTTTAATCATTTTATTTAAAAACAATTTCATTTGTAAATAACTTTAAGATATAAAGAGAAGTTTTTAAAAAATTACATTTTTAGTAAGTACGAAATATTTCATAATACTGAAAACTGTTTATCATGATTCACAAGAAAATTGATAATTAACACAATTATCAAAACATACCTTCGAAGATTTTATAAGCCATTTTTTTCTATTTCAAACTATACTAAAAAAAATTTATGAAAAATTTGATTGATTTTATTAAATATGTACAAGTTATGAAATCATTTATAAAATAATAAAAAATGTATAAATATTTTAAAAAGTGTAAAACAAAATGTAGATTTTTTAACATTTTGAAATTTAGTTTAAAACATTTTTATGAATTTTACATGATCTTAAAATAATTGCGAAATGAAAAAAATATCTACAATATAAACGTTACAATTTTAATTCTTTTATTCAAAAACAATTTCATTTGTAAATAACTTTAAGATAAATATTTCCTAATACTGAAAAGTGTTTATTGTGATTCCTAAGAAAATTGATAATGAACTCAATTATCAAAACATACTCTTAAAGATTTTATAAGCAATTTTTTTCTATTTCAAAATATTGTAAAAAAAATTTATGAAAAATTTGATTGATTTTATTAAATATGTACAAGTTATGAAAACATTTATAAAATAATAAAAAATGTATAAATATTTTAAAAAGTCGGAAACAAAATGTAGATTTTTAAAAATTTTAGAATTTGATTCAAAACATTTTTATGAATTTTAAATGATCTTAAAATAATAGATTATTTTCATATTCCTCAAAAACAAATTTCAATTGTTTTTCAAACTGAAAATTTTTTAAATAATACTTAAAAATATATTGGAAAACAACATGTTTGATACATAAATAGCAATTGAACAAGTATTGGTTTGGAAGCAATTATTATCAAAATAATATAACTTATCAATTGAAAATTATTTACTTCGAAAATAAAAATTTTAATTGTTAAACTTTTTATGTTCATAGCTAAAAAATGATTAAAATTATATAGATTTAAATTTTGAAAATTTCAGTGATTCATTCATCAATTTAAAGAATTGCTAATTATTTCGTGGATTTAGATTTTTATTATTGAATGTAAGTCTTTTAACTATAAAATTGATAAAAGTTAAAAAAATTTACTTTTGCACTTTAAATTAGTTAAATTTCACACAACATTTTTTGTAATTGACTTCTAATTATAATCACAATTCTAATTCAAATACTTTTGTCCTCAACAGTTACAATTTTTTAACCCTTAGCTACCAAATTTCTCTGAAATCATATAATGAGATATAATATAATATATATATATATATATATATTTAGATTATATATAGATTCATATATATATATATATATATATATATATACATATATATATATATATATATATATATACTCTGGGATACCGGGCGACGTCTCAGAGTATCAGCCTTATTCTTGCACGCGGGGCTCTCCAAGGATTGACAAACCCTTTCCCTAGCTGCTCGTGGGAATAACAATGAAACCAACAAACCACCAAAATGTTGTAGATGCGGTTCAAAACGATCGAACACGCAGAACACCCGACAATGGATCGGCAAACAATGCCGATCATCCTAGAGTTCGGGGTGCTGAAAATAATTTAGATGGAAACACGACGACGAACCGGCGAAACGCCCACATTCAGTGGACGGATCAACTTACGAATGACGTGCTCGACTGCTACGATGCCAGTATTATCCCTGTTCGCGGAGGCTTTATGGCGCGTATGCATACTCTGTGGTGCGAGAAACACCCAGAGCTTCAATACGTTTCGCATCAGTCTTTGCGAAATCAAGCCGACTACCTCCGGAAAAATGAATATGTACGCGGAGCGCTTCCTCAACCGCTGCTTGAACAAGTTGCAGACGAAGATGAAACGACATTGAGACCAACCGCAGAAAGCAGGCACCTTCTGGAAGATGATCGCAATTTCAGTACAAGGAGGAACATCAACATGCAAGTTCCTCTTAAGCCCCAACATCTGGCTGAAATGGATGCCTCCCTTCGTGGAGATATCTCGCAAGAGTCCGACCTCTGGACCATCAATTGCTCAGTTTATGGTGCTGCGAGAGCTTTGGCTGATTCAAATCGAAGGCTGAAACCGACGATGGATCAGAAGACCAGAAGACGCTTGCATCAACTGAACAAGAAAATTGGATGGGCAAGACAGAATGCGTCCCGTGTTCAATGTGTGATTGTCTACATAACATCTAGTAGACCGTTCACGGAAAGGGTTCGAAAGTTCGCCCAAGAACTGAGGACCTTGAATCACACACTGAACAAGTCAAAGCTGCTGACAATCAAGCAGCATATTGTTGACAAAATAAGGCTGTTATCTGACGCAAGGAGGAGGATACAGAAGAGGGAGAGATGGAACAGGGAGAATCAACAGTTTCTTGCTGACCCATCACGCCTCTTCAGTAATCCCCCTGTTTTTGTAAAAAATCCACCCAAGCCCAAGGAGGTAGAGACTTTTTGGAGAGAGGTGTACAAGATCCCGAAAACACTAGAGTTGGAAGAAGATACTGACAATATCATCCGCTTCAAGGAGTTTTGCGACAGCCTCATAAAATCTGAGGAGGAGTGCCCATCAGTCACTGCAGAAGAGGTGAAAAAAGCACTTAGAGGCACGAAGAACTTTTCCGGTGCTGGACCAGATTGTATTAAGAACTTTTGGTGGAAGAAGTTTACTTCTATACACCAACATTTGGCCCGCATATTCACCTCATATTTAAAGTCGGAGACGCCCATTCCACAGTGGCTGGTGTTAGGATGCACTATACTCCTACCGAAAAAAGGCAACTTGTCCAGACCAGAGAATTACAGGCCAATAACTGATTTAAACACACTGTATAAGATCTTTACAGCTGTCCTAAACAACAGGATCGTTCGACGAATTGAGCCTGTATGGCGAGAGATGTACGAACAACGAGGCTCGAAAAAAGGTGTAGCAGGCTGTCGAGAGAACCTGCTAATTGACAGGTGTGTCTGTAAAGACGCTGCCTCCCATCAGCGCGTCCCGTCAATGGCCTGGATTGACTACCGGAAAGCTTTCGATTCAACCTCTCATAGACTTATCATCTGTCTGTTGGAAAGCTTGAAGGTACATCCACACATAGTGAGATGCATAGAGAGACTGATGCCTCTTTGGAAAACTAGATTTACCATCTCATCTAGGAATCATCGTCTGACGACGAACAAGGTCACCTTCCAGAGGGGCGTCTTTCAAGGGGATAGTATGAGCCCTTTGCTTTTTTGCATCACACTTCTGCCTCTATCTCTCGCACTACGAAATTCTCCTGGATACCTCTGTGGCGACACTAATCAGCGTGAGCATAAGGTAACTCATGTATTTTATATGGATGACCTGAAGATCTATGCCGCTGGTAAAAGGAAACTTCAAACTGCTATAAATATCGTCAAGAACTACACAGGAGAGATTGGGATGGACTTTGGTTTGGACAAGTGTGCCAAAATTCATTTGAAGAAAGGAAAGATTACTGGCGTTCCCAAGGACCCTGAGCTTGTAGATATAAGTGTTATTAGACATCTTAACACTGGAGAGACCTATACATACCTGGGCGTGCCTCAAAGCTGCATTCAGGACGTAACATCAGTGAAGGAGTCTCTCCGAAGCAGATACAAGCATCTTCTTAGACAGATTTGGTCTTCCAATCTGTCGGCGTTGAACAAGGTATCTGCGACTAACATGCTTGCCGTCCCGGTTCTACTCTACTCGTTTGGGATGGTTCAGTGGACGAAGAACGAGCTTAAGGCCCTTGATGTCACCACGCGTAAGATAATGCATATGCATTAAAGCTTGCATATCAATTCGTCAGTTCCGCGATTATACATTTCACGCCGTCAAGGCGGACGCGGACTTCTGAATCTCCAATGTCTTCATAACCGAATTGTTTTAAGTACAGCTTACATAGTTGCGAATGGCAGAGATCCTCTCCTAAAGATGGTCAGGAACCACGAGATGATTGGCGAAGGAGCGTTCCTTTACAAAGCCGCGGAGCAAGCTGCCGGGGCCTTGGCCTGAATTTTAACATCAGAAGTGAGGAAAGTGCATTACTCCATCTAGATGCTTCACGTCTAAAAGACGAAGTAAAGAAAGCAGAGGTTAGAAAATTTCACCAAGAGCTACTCGACAAGCATATGCACAGAAACTTTCACAGAAATGTAGAAAAGCAGTCCTTGTCAAAGGAGCAACTTTTTGCTTTCCTCAAATCATCAGGGCTCAATTCAGGTACAGATGGCTTCATTTTCGCATGCCAGGACGGTGTAATCTCCACCTTAGCATACCGCGCCCGCATTTTATGTCAAGAAGTTCCCAGTGATAGGTGCAGAGCATGTCATGCATACGTTGAGTACCTAGAACACATACTATCGGGGTGTCCGACCCACGCAGGAACAACGTATATCTATAGACATAATGCGGCCCTAAGAGTACTTTATTACCACCTTTGTCGGTCTTACGGTTTTGGTCGCGACCCTGCCCTGACGAACGCTCTAAGGGATATAGAGTCAATTGTCCGAAACGAGAAGTGCCAGATTTTCTGGAACTACGATTTTCGGGCAGCAGTCTCCGTTGCGCACTCGAGGCCTGACATTGTTCTCCAAGACTTCGAGAAACGAACGATATTCGTGATCGAATTCTCGGCTCCGTCCGAATACAACATCTCTGCAAAGGAGAAAGAAAAAGAGGAGAAGTATCAAGACCTTAAAAGAGAGCTGCAACGACTGTACCCAAAATATTCGGTACGAGTAATTGTCCTTGTGATAGGTGCTCTCGGAGGTGCTAAATTATAACTGGTTCGTAACCTAAAAGCCATACCCGCGTGCCAAAAATATGCCAAGGCACTTGCGAGATGGATGCAGAATGCTGTCATCCTTGGGTCGCTTCGTGTCCTCAAGACACACGAGGGTTTCGCCGGCCTGTCGTTGTGATTTCGTCGTGCCCTGTGACCACCCATCTCACGGATGTGAGACGTGGCCATAGGTGTATTTTACCGCGGTTCTACTGGGGCTATTGACATTTTCTTTTTAGATGGCAGTTGCTCTTAGTGGTACCCTGCGGTGGTTTTTTAACTTTTTTTTTTCAAATTATATATATATATACATATATATATATATGTAATTAAAAAAAAAGTTAAACGTTAATTTTACAACTGGAGAGACACTAGTTGACATTTGGGAAAGAAATATCAGTTAAGGTGGTTCGGACATCTTGAAAGAATGAAAGGTGAACGACTGTCAATGAGACATTAAACCGAAGAGACATAAGAAGCCGTAGAATCACGAGAGCTTGCATGGAAAAATGCATAGACGTGAAGGAAGCTAGAGAAGTATGCCAGGACAGAAAACTGTGGCGACAAATAGTTTATAAAAAGAATGTGAGTAGAGTGAATGACGCCCGAGACAAAAGACCATGGATACTAATAGGCCCAAGTGGGGAATCACACATAACAATTTTGTGAGGCTCTTCACATGTGGTGATCGCTAGAGAGATTGATCAGCTACCTGGGTCGGAGCAGTGTTGCGGGACGAACGTGTTATTTAAATAAATAACACGAAAATTCTAGATCGTTCTAAAAAATCTGTATCTCCTTCCCCACATTACTATTTTCCAACCGAGCGAGTCACGCCTACCCCGAAAGGGAAATGGCTTAATGGTATAATAATAATTGATGCTCATGGTACTTAAAGATTCGAACAATTTATTCTATTTTTACATTCTCATCCAGAGAAGGTATTATATTTGTGTACAATTTTCCCCCCCCCCCCCCTCCACCCCCGCTCCCTTCCAGTTTTTGTCAAATGACCATTTTTCAATAATCATTTAAAAATTTATCATATATATGTTCCAAAAACAACTTAGATAATTTTTTTCGCCCCTTTTCAGATAGTTTAAAGAAATCTTTCTGATTGTATGCTTTATTAGAAAGATACTGAAATGTACGCTGAAGTGAAGGAATTTCCCTCTTCATTTCAAATAAAATACAAATTTAGTCATTTTTATCTGAAGAACATAACATATTATCGTTACGAACCACGACAACCAAATCGCGCGCCGTGAGCGCGCTCACACTTTTGAATTTCCATTAAACGATGAACAGAAACGAGCGTGGAGCGTAAGGTTTACAAGATTTTTAAACTAAATATCGAGCGCGAAGCGCGAGTGTCTTGATGAGAATGTGTTACTTAAGGTCGATAGAACCTTAAGTAAATTACTTCCTCTTTCTATGTAAAACGTACATAATTAAACCAAAAGCAGGTCATAATGATGAAGCTAACTAAGAGAGTATTAGCCCACGAAGCGCGCAATAGCGAGCACACGAAGTGCGAAAACCTAGAAGAACCGAGCTTAAAGCGTCAGGCAAATGTGTCCGAGCGCGTAGCGCGAGGTGAATATATCATCGAGCGCGAAGCGCGAGATCCAGCAGGTGCGGGCCCTAGGCGCGCTCAAACTTACTAGCGAAGCGCGCGATGAGAACGTGCCCGCGGGGCCGGCAGATTTTTTTAGTTAAAATAGTGATTGTAAAGCTCAAAGGTTCCAATAAAAGTTGGACTACTCCCAGAGGAGAATTTTTTCTCAGACAACATTTTTTGATAAAAGTGACCAATTGCGAGAAAACGTCTATTAATGAAATGAAAAAAATCTGCCAGAATAGAAAGCTGGTTTTTTTTTTTTTAGAAAAGAATGTTATCAACAATTTTCAGGAGATAAAAGCTACTGTTTTTTAGGTCTATTTCAACTTTCATGAAGAAAATTTTATTCAAATGTTTATATTTGACAAGTTAGTGCTCATTTTTGAATGTACATACTTTGAAGTGCCATGAAATTAATTTTTACTTCAATAATTTTGATTTGTACACGGCTTCACATGGATACCTTCTCACGATGCAGGATAAATAATTGTGCAACTCTAATCAGTTTCATGCAACTTTGGAAAAAAACCTATAAAATGTCGGTGCGTATAAATTTTCATAGAAATACACAGTAAATTCTTACGACTCGAAATGAGTCCAGATGTCAAGCCATTTCGAATACGCATAGCATTTGGATGGATGACCATCTGCGACGTATACGACCGGGTTGTGCATTCGCTGCCTTTTAACTAATGTCGAGCTAGAGGTTCGACGGGAGGGTTTCTTCGAAAAATTGCCAAACTCTTAATATGCTCATGAAAATAGTTTAAATAATTCATAAATCTTGGAAATTTGAAAAGCACAATAGAAACAAGTCATCGTTAATATATTCTTAGTTAATTCTGTAAAAAATTCACCCTATTCGTTGAAAAATAGCCAAATTATGACTCTTTGTATGAAAGTTGTTTAAGTAATTAATAATTCTGGTAAATTTACAAAAGAACATAGAAAGGAGTAATAGGAAAGACAATCTTAGTTGACTCCGTAAACAAATTGCGTATATTCCTTGCAAAATATCCACACTCTGAATATGTTTATTGAGATATTTAAATAATTAATAATTATTGTAAATGTGCAAACTAATTTAAGAAAGTCTTATTGGCCTGATTAAAAGTACATACTTTCTTGCTTCCGTAAACAAATTTAGCCTATTATTTTAAAAATAGCTAAATTCTTAATTTTCTCATAAAAATTGTTTAAATAATTAATAATTCTTGAATAACGTAAAAGGTATAAGATGACATATTTCAGACCAAATAAAAAGACCTTGATAATGTTGAGAAGATCCTTTAATCATCGACGTTTCGAGAGTCAAATGCTCTCCTCTTCAGAAAAACAGCAATCCAAGTCATATAAAAGTCCTTTATTTTTAAAAAATTGGCAGAAGCCAAAATGTCGTAGTCAAAAAAGATTCATGCTCTTACAAGATTCACATCTCGATTTAGTTCTGAGAATTTTCTTTTTAAATTTGAAATGGAAGACAGCACCAACATAACATCGCAATCTAACTTTCACCATCTATTAATAATAATTCTTGGGAATTAGAAAGCAACATAGAAAAGGGATCTTCCATAAACCACGTGGCCCAATTTCGGCCACTTTTTTACCACCCCCGCCCCCCATTGGGCGGGTGTGGCGTTGTCGTCGGGCCCCCCCCCCCCCTTCCGTAGGGTGCCACGTGGGTTTTAAAATTTTGTATAAAACGAAAAGAAAACACAAAATTATGAGTTTTATTTATTTTTTACTTTCTTAAAGAATAATTTGAGTCAACAAATGCAGGCATCACAGTGTCACCTATTCACCTTTTTTCACCTATTTTCACCTATTTTGAATTTTGTCACCTTTTGTCACCTATTTCAAGAATTCGTCACCTTTTTCACCTATTTTGGGGATTTTCGCCTTCTGTCTACTACCGCATTTGAATAATCGCGTGCTCAGTTTTTACTTTAGAGTTGTGCTACGGGATGCTCGCCACAGTTCTAGGTCCGCACTTCAAAAACATGTTACCTAAAGATCGGGACATCGAGGATGTATTGTTTTGCGTGCTTTTTGACGATACAAGCAACGTTAAAACTAAAAAGGAAATGCAAATTAGGATTAGGTTTTCGTCACACACTGGAAATGTAATCATATGTCGACATCTAGATACGTATCTAATAGGGTCTGCGACTGGTCAAATTTTATTTGATCATTTACAAAAGGCATTACATTCTAACGGTTTACCTCTGAAACGCCTATTGGCGTTAGGTTGCGATGGGCCAAACGTGAGTAAGAAAGTCTTTAATCTATCTCCGGAAAACTTAAAGGAATTAAAGTTAAAGCCTCTCATCGACATAGGAACTTGCGATTTGCACATAGTGCACAATGCTTTTTTAAAAGGTTGCGATTGTCTATCTTTAGACGTTTCTGATTTTATTGTCAAAGTGTTTTATTATTTTTGACACCGAGATGTTCGTTGGGAAATTTTTGAAACAATTCAAAAATAATTCAATCTTTCACATCATACACTTATAAAGCACGTTGAGACCAGATGGCTTACTTTAGGACCGGCTGCTGAAAGAGAAGAAGAACAGCTTCCTGCGTTGAAACACTATTTTTTAAAACACATTCCAAAGAAGGAGACTTCAAGTTTACAGAAGCAAATCATCGTGATATCAAGACATATTTACTCAATGATCTTCTAAAGATTTCTTTGCAGTTTGAAGTATATTCCTCGAAAATTTTCACTACAGAGTTCACATTGGTAATGCAAAAAGAAGAACAATTGATAGTAGGGAAAATTAAGTGTTTCAGTACTCTGAAATACTTTCACTGCCTTATACCAGAAAATATTAAAAATTCCGAAAGTGTAAGCTACATTTCAAAAATGTCAAAATTATTACCATTGCAAAACATTGATAGTGACAAATTACAGTGTAAATGGAGGTTGCTGCAGCTAGATGAAAAGTTCAGATTTTTTCTGAATAAGGACGAACGAATCGACACCTATTGGAACCATATCTCCAGTCTTCAGAGTTTTGTAAATTGTCAAAGTTCTAAGTATCCAGAAATCAAACGAGTCGTACAAAATGTTCTAGCTATCTCACATGGAAACACCGAAGTCGAAAGAGGCTTTTCGATATCTTCTGAAATCCTAACTGAAGATAAAAGTAAAATGACGGAAAGAACTCTCAACGCCAAATTGTTTATCATGGATAGCTTAAAAAAGTATAACAAAATGGTATATAAGGTATCCATAACAGATGATTTAATCAAGCTTGCACGAGGTGCCTATTCATCGTATCAAATGTATTTGGAGAAAGAAAGGTTTCGTGCTGAAAAAGAAACTGCAAAAAGAGCTGTGGATGCAGAAAACAAAGCCAAGGAAGAAGCGCAATTGAAGAATCTTCGAGAACAAAAACAGACTGTTGAGAATTTAGAAAATGATCTAAAATCGGCAGAAAAGGAGTATAAAACTGCTAGGAGCGACGCTGAATCTATGCAGAATGCATTAAAATACGCAATGAACAAAAATACTGACGAGATAGTTATAGAAGAATTGTTTAATAGTTTAGATAAATTGCGTTTTAAAGAGAAAGAAATCAGAACGAAAGTAGGTAAATTACAAGGCAAAATCAGGCAAAAAATTCCGTTTTGATCGAGAGTGCGGTAAAAAAAAACATATTGAAAATACGTTGATGTAGATTCATTCTTGTGTAAGTTATACAGTCATGTGATATACACCAAAGAATAAAAAAGAGTATATAAGAAAAAAGTATTATATTATCAGTTTGACTAATAAAAGTATTAATAAGCATCGAAGTACAAAGTCTGATTTGATAGATAGTTCGGTAACGAGAAGACGTATAATTAAGAATAATACATCAGCGAAGATGTATTTTTTGTCAACGCATGTAACAATATAATGTCTTCACCAAATTATAAACGTAATTGTGTGGAAGCATGTTTGTTTGTTTTATAAAAAATTTTGTTATCACCTATTTGTCACCTATTTTCGAAAAAAAGTCACATATTCACCTTTTTTGACAACAATAGGTACTGTGATGACTGCAAATGGCATAGGGTAAGTGTCCCAATTACTGCGGTGTCATGGTTTAACCTCACTTGAATTCAATTCTTCGACTATTTTATAATGAAATAATATGGTTCTTCTGTTTCAGCCTAAAGAGAAATGTAATTTGTGCATTAAAAAAAGTGATCACCAATTAAATATTAATATTAGTATTTATTGTAACTGTTGAATAAAAATATCACGATAATATTGTGATATCATTATTAACTATCAATAATAAATTAAAATGTTTTAAATTAGGAAAAATATTTTCTTGAATTAGAAGACAAACAATACGAGATATAAAATGACATCGATTAAAAATGAAATATTATTAAAATTATATCATTCCATGGACAATATTTAATTTTATATTCAATTCTCGTATTATTATGTAATTTAAAAACATTGGTTTTTAATTTTCGAAAAATTAAATTTATTATTAATAATTAACAATTATATTCCAATATTAGCGTAATAATGTTATTTAACAATTACAACAAACATTAATATCAATATTTAAGTGGTGATAATAGCATTTCGATTTGAATTTCCCGCCGAAAATCAAAGCGAATTTTCGTCAAAAACTCCAGCATTTCACCTTTTTCGGGAGTAAGTCTTTCTTCAAAAAGTATATCCAACTTTCTGGATTAATGTTTCGTAATAGAAAATGCGATAAAATAGTTTTTATTGGGAGAAAATTAAAATTTCTAGCTTTTTCCCATGTATTTTTTTGAATTCAGGGCCATTGAACAATCAGCGCCACCACTCGGCGCTGGTAAATTCTCGCGAAATTCTTACATCATGGACCAGGTAGCAAGTGCCAGGGGGCTGGTGTAAAACCACGTGGCTCGGACTCGGACCCCCACCCCATGTGGTCCACTGTGGGCTTTTGTCGGGCCCCCCCCCCTCCCCTAAAGATACCACGTGGTTTTTGGAAGACCCCAAAGAGTCATCAGAAAGACATTGTACTGTAAGAAAGTCTTATTGGAAATACATACTTTCTTGCTTTCGTAAACAAATTTAGCCTATTCCTTTGACATTGGCCAAACTCTGAATATCTTCATGAAAATTGTTTACATGATTGATAATTATTATAAATTTTCGAAGTTTCGTAGGAAATAGTCATCGAAAATACATTCTTAGTTGACTTCGTAAACAAATTGAGCCTATTAGTTTAAAAACAGTTAAACTCTCAATTTGTTTATAAAATTTTTTCAAATAATTGATAATATTTGAGAATTTACAAAGTATCACAGAAAAAAATCATCTGAAAGATATTCTTAGGTAATTCTGTGAAAAAAAGGTAGCCTATTCGTTGACAAATAGCCAAACTCTCAATTTGTTAATGCAAATTGTTTAAATAATTAACAATTCTTGCGAATTTACCAAGCATCATAGAAGAAAGTCATCAGAAAGATATTCTTAGTTGACTCCGGTTTATTCAAAGATAAATAAGCCAATTTAAATTCTCTAAACTTATTTAAATTACAAAAATAATTCTCATTTCGATATTTTCGAAAAAAATAGCACAGAGTGAAATCCTATTTTCAATTGTTGATTGCGATAATAGTTACAATTAGAAGGACGTCATATTCTTTGAAAATCTGACTAAAAGTTGAATAAAATAAAATTCTAAGCCTTCATAATTTTGTATCGTTAGTTAAAAGTAGAAGCATGTAATTGTCTTTGAAAATGTAAATGAAAGTAAAATGAAATAAAGGACCCCGCACCAAATGCATGAGAAAGTGGCTTTCGGTGGATTTGGCTGAAACTTGGTAAATATGTAGATTATAAGGTCCTTATGAAAGATCCGGTGGGAAAAATTAAGAAAAATTGACAGTTTTTGCGCTATATGGTGCTAAGCGCTCAATCTAGTGAAAACAATGAATCCCCATATATGCTGGAAGGGGAGAGACGACGGCAGAGCGAGGTCAGTACCAATTGCGAGTTTGATAATGATGTAAGTTGCGCGCATCCCAAAACTGCCGAACACTACGTGCTCAAGATTTGAATTTAATAAAACATCGCGAGCTGGTCTAACTGACCGAACGCTAAGCGCTCGATATGTAGTCTAAAATTAAAAACTTGCTCCCGTAAGCGCAGATAAGGTGACAACGTCCGGTCGAAACAAAGCAAGGTTATTTTAAAGATATACATCGCGCGCTTCTTAAAAAAACCAAACGCTAAGCGCTCAAGATTTTAATTTAATAAAACGTAAATGCTATTGTCACATCCCGTGACGTATATATATATGTTAATATATTTATTTATATATTTGCATGCTTATACTAATAAATACTTAATAAATATAGAGCGAATGTAATGTAATGTAATTAATGTTTTATAACAAAAAAACTAAAACTTCAACTGATTTTTGGAAAAGGAATTTTCTATTTATTTTTTTCATTTTTATATGGCTATATAAGTCCGGACACTTGAGTCTGGGACACCCTGTATATATATATATATATCGAAACCGAAAACAAAAATCAGTTGAAGTTTTAGTTTTTGAGTTATAAAATATTTAAGCTGGTCCAATCAGGAGCGCCGTATAAACAGCCGTGTGTACGTGAACGGGATTCCAACGTAGTGTTCTCTCGTTGCTAACCCCACCTCTACGCTCGCTTCGATAACACTGCGCTGAAATTCCGTTCGCGCACACACGGCTGTTTATACAGCGCTCCTGATTGGTCCAGTTTAAATATTTTATAACTTGAAAACTAAAACTTCAACTGAGTTTTGGAAAAGGAATTTTCTATTAATTTTTCATATTTTTATACGGCTATATAAGTCCGGACACTTGAGTCTGGGACACCCTGTATGTATGTATATATATATATATACTTTTTTTTTGTTTTCGGTTTCGATTCCTTTGGAATAGAACCGAAGGGCCTATGACAAAGCCACCGAACGCGTCCTCGGGTTGCGGATAGAGGGTCCCTGTACTAAGGGTTTCTGCTGAATATGGTTACAATAATTAATAAGCAGTTGCGGACAATTGTCCAGGGATGGTCCCGAAGAAATAACCCCTAAGCGAAGGCGTAAGAACCGTGCCGAAAGCTAAATTGGACCTGGGTGAGGTGTCTTTAACGGTGACCCTGGGACACCGGGCGACCTCTCAGAGTACCAGCCTTATCCTTGCACGCGGGGCTCTACAAGGATGGACGAAACCTTTCCGTAGCTGCTCGTGGGAACAACAATGAAACCACCAAGACACCAAAATGTTGTAGATGCGGTTCAAAACGGTCGAACGTGCAGAGCACCCGACAATGGGTCGGCAAACAATGCCGATCATTCTAGAGTTCGGGGTGCTGAAAATAATTTAGATAGACTTATACGATGCCAGCATTATCCCTGTTCGCGGAGGCTTTATGGCGCGTATGCACACTCTGTGGTGCCAGAAACACCCAGAGCTTCAGCACGTCTCGCATCAGTCTTTACGAAATCAAGCCGACTACCTCCGAAAAAATGGATATGTACGCAGAGCGCTTTACCAACCGCTGCTTGATCAAGCTGCAGCCGAAAATGAAGCGACATTAAGACCAACCGCAGAAAGTAGGCACCTTCTGAAAGATGATTGCAATTTCAGTACAAGGAGGATTCCCCAAGATCTGGCTGAAATGGATGCCTCCCTTCGTGGAGATATCTCGCAAGAGTCCGACCTCTGGACCATCAATTGCTCAGTGTATGGTGCTGCGAGAACTTTGGCTGATTCAAATCGAAGGCTAAAACTGACGATGGATCAAAAGACCAAAAGACGCTTGCATCAACTGAACAAGAAAATTGGATGGGCAAGACAGAATGTGTCCTGTGTTCAATGTGTGATTGACTAGATAACATATGGTAGACCGTTTACGGAAAGGGTCCGAAAGTTCGCCCAAGAACTAAGGATCTTGAATCACACACTAAACAAGTCAAAGCTGCTGACAATCAAGCAGCATATTGTTGACCAAATACGGCTGTTATCTGACGCACGGAGGAGAATACAGAAGAGGGAGAGATGGATCAGGGAGAATCAACAGTTTCTCGCTGACCCATCTCGCCTCTTGAGCGATCTCCCTGTTTCTGTAAAAAATCCACCCAAGCCCAAGGAGGTAGAGACATTTTGGCGAGAGGTATACAAAGTCCCGAAAACACTGAAGTTAAAAGAAGATACTGACAATATCATCCGCTTAAAGGAGTTTTGCGACAACCTTATAAAATCTGAGGAGGAATGTCCGTCAGTCACTGCCGAAGAGGTGAAAAAAGCACTTAGAGGCACGAAGAACTATTTCGCTACTGGACCAGATTGTATCAAGAACTTTTGTTGGAAGAAGTTTACTTTTATACGCCAACATTTGGCCCGCATATTCACCTCATATTTAAAGTCGGAGACGCCCATTCCGCAGTGGCTGGTGTTAGGACGCACTATACTCCTGCCGAAAAAATACAATTTGTCCAACCCAGAGAATTACAGGCCAATAACTTGTTTGAACACACTGTATAAGATCTTTACAGCTGTCCTAAACAACAGGATTGTTCGATGAATTGAGCCTGTATGGCGAGAGATGTACGAACAACGTGGCTCGAAAAAAGGTGTAGCAGGCTGTCGAGAGAACCTGCTAATTGACAAGTGTGTCTGTAAAGACGCTGTAGCCCATCAGCGTGTCCTGTCAATGGCCTGGATTGACTACCGGAAAGCTTTCGATTCAACCTCTCAGCGACTTATCATCTGTCTGTTGAAAAGCTTGAAGGTACATCCACACATAGTGAGATGCATAGAGAGATCGATGCCTCTTCGGAAAACTAGATTTACTATCTCATCTAGAAATTATCGTCTGATAACGAAGAATGTCACCTTCCAGAGGGGCGTCTTTCAAGGTAATACCATCAGCCCTTTGCTTTTTTGCATCACACTTTTTCCTCTATCTCTCGCACTACGAAATTCTCCTGGATACCTCTGTGGCGACACTAATCAGCGCGAGCATAAGGTCACTCATGTATTTTGTATGGATGACCTGAAGATGCCTCTGGTAAAAGCAAACTTCAATCTGCTATAAATATCGTCAAGAACTACACAGGAGAGATTGAAATGGACTTTGGTTTGAACAAGTGTGCCAAAATTCATCTGAAGAAAGGAAAGATTACTTGCGTTCCCAAGGACCCTGAGCTTGTGGATATAAGTGTTATTAGACATCTTAACACTGGAGAGACCTATACATACCTGGGCGTGCCTCAAAGCCGCATTCAGCACGTAATATCAGTGAAGGAGTCTCTCTGAAGCAGATACAAGCATCTTCTTCGACAGATCCAATCTGTCGGCGTTGAACAAGGTATCTGCGACTAACATGCTTGCCGTCCCGGTTCTACTCTACTCGTTTGGGGTGGTTCAATGGACGAAGAACGAGCTTAAGGCCCTTGATATCACCACACGTAAGATCATGCATATGCATAAAAGCTTGCATATCAATTCGTCAGTTCCGCGATTATACATTTCACGCCGTCAAGGCGGACGCGGACTTCTGAATCTCCAGTGTCTTCATAACCGAATTGTTCTAAGTACAGCTTACATCGTTTCTAATGGCAAAGATCCGCTCCTAAAAATGGGCAGGAATCACGAGATGATTGCCGAAGCAGGCAGAGGGTTTTATTTTTGCAAGCCAGGATGGTGTCATTTCCACCATAGCATACCGTGCCCGCATTGTATGTCAAGAAGTTTCCAGTGATAGGTGCAGAGTGTGTCATGCACACGCTGAGTACCTACAACACATACTATCGGGGTGCCCGACCGACGCAGGAACGACGAATATTTATAGACATAATGCGGCCCTAAGAGTACTTTAATACCATCTTTGTCGCTCTTACGGTGTTGGTCGCGACCCTGCCCTGCCGAACGCTCCAAGGGAAATAGAGTTAATTGCCCGAAACGAGAAGTGCCAAATTTTCTGGAACTACGATTTTCACTCGAAACCTGATATTGTTCTCCAAGAGTTCGAGAAACGAAATATATTCGTGATCGAATTCTCGGCTCCGTCCGAATACAACGTCACTGAAAAGGAGAAAGAAAAGGAGGAGAGGTATCAAGACCTTAAGAGAGAGCTGCAAAGACTGTACCCAAAGTATTCGGTGCGAGTAATTGTCCTTGTGATTGGTGCTCTCGGAGGTGCGAAACTATCACTGGTTTGTAACCGTAAAGCCATACCCGCGTGCCAAAAATATGACCAGGCACTAGCGAGATGGATGCAGAAAGCTGTCATCCTTGGGTCGCTTCGTGTCCTCAAGACACACGAGGGGCTATTGACGTTTTGTAGATGGCGGTTGCTCTTAGTGGGGCCCTGCGGTGGTAGTTTAACTATTTTTTTAAATTATATATATACATGTATATATAGTCAGCACGTTTACGCTGTAGAATATAACTATTCAGCACGAGAGTAAAGATATAGACTATAGTAAGAACATTGTAACCCATAGCATACACTGTCTAGCCATAGACGCGTAGACTATAGAGCACAATAGCACGTGGAGGCTGGAGGACATAGCTATAGATATACTAAAAACATTGTAAGCCGTATAGTATATCTGTATATACTCGTGACGTGTGCGTATACATCGTCGTCCCAGCATTCAGGGACGTCGCAATAGGTCCTATAAAAACTCAATGGACCAACATGGGTCAGTTAGTATTTCCAAGTTATAGTTCAGTTCACCTCTTCTCTATTTTTTACGGCTTTCTCTGAGTCTACTTTCCAGTGTCTAGTGTATCAGACCGTATTTCTCGCATGTTAGTGTGTGTGCCCTTGTGACAGTGTTGTGCACTGGGAAACCGGAATCTGGGATTTCCCCTCTTGGAATACTTCGAACCAATTCCACCCTGAATTGGGCCCAGTATTGTTTTTCATCAACAATTGGAACTCCTTCAACAGCAATTAAGGATCTACCTAATTTTGATTCACATCAAGGTGCACAACCCTTTCTTCCACACCACTACACGGAGATCTCAAATGCTATCTAGATTTCATTTGATTCTTCGATCGAATCAATAACCGGTAAGTCCTAATTCTCATAACTCTAATTTCATTCATCTATCTCCTTTGGGCCATAATATATGAGTTTCATTTATTTTAAAGGTCCTGGCCAAGGATTAGAGAAAAGTCTACAAGTCTTCCTTCAGCTTCTTGTGCTAAACCCTTAGTAATCAATACATTTTCATTTTCATTATTTATAATAAATTGTTCAAACAAATCTACAACTCATTTATTGGCTACTCTTTCCTCTTCCCTGTGCGAGATATTCGATCTCAACTAAAACGAGGAACCTAATTAAAAACGAAAGTATTTTACTTTCTCTATGACGTAACACTATAACGTTGAAAACGGTACCCCGGTGAGATCAATATCAAATGAGGTTAATATTACAATGATATACATCGCGCGCTGGTCTAACCGACCGAACGCTAAGCTCTCGACATGTAGTCTAAAACTCAAAACATGCATCCGTGAGCGCAAATAAGGTGCCAAAGTCAGTTCGGAACAAAGCGTGGTTATTTTAAAGATATATATCGCGCGCTTCTTAAAACAGCCAAACACTTAGCGCTGAAGATTTTGGTATAATGAAACATAACTGCTATAACGTTGAAAACGCTGCCCTGGTGAGATCAATATCAAGTGAGAGTTATATTACAATGATATACAACGCGCGCTGGTCTAACCGATTGAACGCTAAGCGCCCGAGATGTAGGCTGAAATTCAAAACATGCTTCGGTAAGCGCAGATAGGGTGACAACGTTCTGACGAAACAAAGCAAGGTTATTTTAAAGATATATGTATATCGCGCGCTTCTTAAAAAAGCGGAAAGCTAAACGCTAAAAATATTAACTCTTTTGACAACAAAAAAAAATGCTTCGAAAGCAGAAATAGTTTTCAAGTACCTATATGCCAATACACTTTTATCGCGAGATATAGTCGATGTCAGGCTTGGCCTGAATGGCCTTGTTGTAACTCGCGAGTCTCTCAAACGTAAACAAGTCAGGGTCGTATGAACTATTTCTAGTAGGAATACATACTATTTAGCGAAACATGCACGTGAGTCCCTGCGCACTGCCCGCTTTGTGGCTACCGTACTGCGTAACTCTGCTGATCTCGCAGCTCATCTTTCTCGCCCCCTTGGACCCCGCGCCATCAGCGAAAATTCCTGGAAGGCTCTGCGACTTACGGCTTGGGGGATGGTTTTTATGGTTCGGGGAAACCATAAAAGAATAGTCACCTCGAAATTTGTATTAACAATTAAAAAAGTGGAATTTCTTAACAGTTTTTTTGTGCCAAATTGGAATTAAGAAGATAATGATGGGGGTAGAGAACCTACATATTGCGGGAAGATGATCCTTATGGTTCCAGAAGACCATAAGAAAATAGCGATCTCGAAACTGTTATATACAGTTAAAAAGCAGGAATTTTTATAAAGTTCTTTTCATTTTCAAAGCTTTTGTGAATCCTGAGTAGCAAATATTTGTAACTCATAAAATACTTCAAATGATTTCTGGTTCTTCATTTTGGTTTACCTGTTCACCTCAATTGGCAGCATCTAGCATGCTATGTAGCAATGATGATTATGGTGGATATAAGCATGGCCATTGCTACGGTAAGAGAGTCTAATGCAGCGATTTGTGCCTGGCAACATTGGATTAATATCGATAACCAGAGGGGAATGTGTAAAAAAACATGTGACAGCATTTTCCAGTGAACTCTACAATCCACAACCAGAAATTCCCAGAGCAATTGCTACCATAGATGGCACTTATGCGTACACGCAGAAGAGCAGTAACTTTCTTATACTGCGACAATCGTTCTGTAAGCAAGGATATGCAAGGATTTTATTATTATTATATGCAAGGACCTTATTTTTCGGACTCACAAAACAATGACACACAAATACTCATCAATGAATTTGAAAGGGATGTGGAGGGCATGAGAGCATTTTTTGACATTGGCGATATTTTTAGAGAGGAGAGAGGATACCGTGATACCAGGCGCCGTTAGAACGATTGGGTATTGAATCCAAGATACCGCCATTTCTTCAAGCAGGTCAGAGTCCATTGTCAACGGAAGAAGCAAACGAAGCACGGCTCATAACGAAGTCGAGATGTATTGTTGAATGTAGAAATGGCTACTTAAAATCCATTTTTAATTTCTTTGATAAAACGATTTCGATTGATGACCTGCGTAACCTCGGGCATTTTTTTCCGTTTTGTTGATTCCATGATTAACAGATATCATCCTGTTATCGAGATGCAAGGTGCCACTGTAGAAGCTGCAAGGGGAATACCTAGCGACAGCTCGTGTGGCTAATGCCATGCAAGCACGCGTAGAAGTGGACAATATGTGCTACGGTAATACAAACTGGAATCGCCTGCATGAACAACAACTACCAGAATTTTCTCGCCTCACATTAGGCGAACTACGCGACATTACGTTTGGCGTTTATCAAGTTCATCTTGCACCATCTTACGTTCAAGACCAGCTGCAAAGGGATGATGATGAAGAGCTTCAACTAGATACGCTATGTAATGAACGTAGTTCAATCAGAGTAAGAGTATATTCTCGTTTCCAAAATGCGACAAGGTACCAACTGTGGATAGCATTCAATGAAATTGTTGATCTAGGTGCAGACAATAATGAAACAACTCTCAGTTATTACTGTACATGTAAATCAGCAAAGCGTTAAGTATCCCCAATGATCACTGCTACATATGACACTAGATGCTGCCAATAAACGCGAACAGGTAAACCTTAATGAAGAACAACAGATTATTTAATGTATTTTAAGAGTTACAAATATTTTGCTACTCAGATTTCACAAAAACTTTAGAAAACAAAAGAACTTCATACAAATTACTGCTTTTTAACTGTAAATCACAGTTTCGAGATCACAATTTTCTTATGGTATTCTAGAACCATGAGGATCATCTTCCCGCAAGATAGAGGTTTCCTACACCGATCATTCGTTTCTTAATTTCAATTTTGCACGCAAAAAAAAACTTTAAAGAAATTCCACTTTTTTAATTGTTAATAACAATTTCGGGGTCAATATTCTTTTATGGTTTTCCCGAACCATAAAAACCATCCCTCGAGCGATTGGTGCAGTGCGCTATCGCTATACACGGAGAGAACAAAACAGCAGTGGTCACCGCGTCTCACGGTGCTGACGCGCGTGAGGGGAAAAAAGTTCTCCGAAATGCTCGAAAATATGTGAAAGTGACGTTTTCACAGTGACCACGCAAGTGCTTCACGGCGATCATGCGCGTGAATCTCAGTTAGGACTTTCACGGCGAACACCACTGCGATCACAGTATTGAGAATTATTTTCACGCGTATCAGTACTGTGATGTCGCAGCGATCTGAACCATTTTGATCACATTTCTTACAGCCGTTTTGGTTTTATGCATCAGCTGATCGAAAAAACCGAAACGGCTGCGAGGATTTCGATCAAAACGGTTCACATCGCTGCGAAATCACAGTGCTGATGCGCGTGAAAATAATTCTCAACATTGTGATCACAGTGTTGTTCGCTGTGAAAGTCCTAACTGTGATTCACGCGCATGATCGCCATGAAGCACTCGTTTGGTCACCGTGAAAACGTCACTTTAACATGTTTTCGAGCATTTCGGAGCACTTTTTCCCCTCACTCGCATCAGCACCGTGAGTCACGGTGACCACTGCCGTTTTGTTCTCTCCGTTTATTTACATAGTACACTGCTCTCGCAATATACCTCCCCTTGACGTAAAGTCATCCAGGAATTTTTGCTGATGGCGTAGGGTTCAAGGGGACAAGAGATGGAAGCTGCGAGATCAGCGGAGTTACGCAGTACGGTAGCCCCTGACTTGTTTAAGTTTGAGAGACTCCCGAGTTACACCACCAAGGCCATCCAGGTCAAACCCAAAACCGGCTATAACTCGCGAGAAAAGTGCATTGACATAAATGCACTTGAGAATACCACACTATTTCTGCCCTTACATGATTTTTTTTTAAGCGAGTTGATATTTTGAGTACTTAGCATTCGGCTGCTTAAAGAAGCACGAGGTATATATCTTTAAAATAACCTTGCCTTGTCTCGAACGGAACTTCTCACCTTATCTGCGCTCAGGGAAGCATGCTTTGAATTTTAGACTACATCTCGAGCGCTAAGCGTTCGGTCGGTTAGACCAGCGCGCAATGCATTTCAATGTAATAATAACCTCATTTGATATTGATCTCACCGGCGGCACCGTTTTCAACGTTATAGCAGTGACGTTTTATTAAATTAAAATCTTGAGCGCTTAGCGTTCGAATATTTCAAGAAGCGCCCGATATATATCTTTAAAATAACCGCGTTTTATTCCAACCGGAAGTTGACACCTTATCTGCGCTTACGGAAGCATTTTTCTTTATTTTAGACTACATTTAGAGCGCATAGCGTTCGGTCGGTTAGACCAGCGCACGATGTATATCATTGTAATATTAACCTCATTTGATATTCATCTCACCGGGGCACGATTTTCAACGTTATAGCAGTGACGTTTTATAAAATTAAAATCTTGAGTGCTTAGTGTTTGGCTGTTTTAAGAAGCGCGCGATATATATCTTTAAAATAACCTTGCTTATTTCGACCGGACGTTGTCAACTTATCTCCGCACATGGAAGCATGTTTTGACTTTTAGACTACATCTCTGGCGCTTAGCTTTCGGTCGGTTAGACCAGCGCGCGATGTATATCATTGTAATATTAACCACATTTGATATTGATCTTACCGGGGCACTGTCTACAGCGTTATAGCAGTGACGTTTTATTAAATACAAATCTTAAGCGCTTAGCGTTCGGCAGCTTTAGGATCTTTCATTAGGCCCTTATAATCTACATATTTACCAAATTTAAGCCAAATACACCGATAGCCAGTTTCCTATACATTTGGCGCGCGGTCCTTTCTAAATGCTCATAATATGTATTGTTTATTACTCTAATAAAAAAGTAAGGCTATATAATTTTGAAAAGAAACATTAAGAAATGAGTTAGATATTAATTAAAATTGTAATTTTTCTTTAAAAATAATTTGCCCGTGATGAAATCATATTTTGAATTGCTTACGATTTCAAAAATAGTTGAAATTTGAAAGAGGTCATAGTCGTCGAAAATGTAACTAAAATAAAAATGAAATGTTCTTTTAAATATTCATAATTTTCCATTATTTATAATTATAATAAAGGAAAAACAACTTGTAGTTGAAATTTTAAACTTTTTTTTCAATTTGCTTGATAGCTATCCAAACTTTGAAAAAATTGAAAAAAGAGCACAGGGTGAATTCAATGGTTTAAGATTGAATAAATTAAAATAAAAAATTAATCAGCTTCAGCCCGAGCTCCAGTCGAATTCTCTATGATTGCTGTAACTTTTCAGTGTAAATATTTCCATCGATAAAGTAAGGAGATGCGATAAGCGTCGTAACTCGAGAGCACTCACACTCTCAGATCTGCCAGGGCTAGTGCCACCAAACACAACTCTGGCCCGAATTGCCATTTCCGACTAGATTGAAAGCAGAACCGACCGATACGCACTGGTAACGGTAACAGTATGGGCTATGGCCGAGCTAGTACCTACCTTCAAATATAGGATATTCTAGATATTTGTACATCAATAGTGTAAAGCTTCATTAAAAAATTAGCTTCAGTTAGTTTGAGATCACATAATAACTCTTTGTGCTATAAACAATAATGAAGAAAGTCTTGTTTTCAATTTTTACCAGTCGCATAGACTTGTAATAAAGCTGAATAATTTTCATAACAATTAAATAATAAAATGGCTTTATTTTAATAGTTCTATTACTTATACTTTGTTTATAATTAAAGTTCCTTCTTTGGTTAAAATGTCATGGATCCTTATTGCTTTTTTTACAATCTTATTCTGGGGTGAACCCGGTTTTTCATCATAGACACGGACTAAGTCAAGTGATTGATGTATAAGGATGTTAGAAGTTAATATAATACGATGGCTGAAATCTTCAGCGCTGATGTTGTAGGTACAAAATTAGAAGCATGGTGTAGTTTGCAGTTTGTCTTTACACTTGTTATCCTTTCACAGCGGCCGTGAGTGTTGGAGGTGACAACAGTCGCCTCTGGATGCTTTCTTAGAGCTAACATGCCTTATTGCCTTATTGCTATTATTAAAAAATTGAGGAAACTCACTTTTCTCTCATGCTTAAGATGGTTATTGCCCAATATGTCGAAGGCGTTTTTGGTTAGAGTTGGATTTTTTGTTTGTTTGAATATTATGCACGGGGTTGTCCCGGTATATATTATCAGTCACGGACGCACGATTATAATGCAATCAAGTGACCTAATAAGAGTGTGTGGCCTGACATATTGGGCAAAGCCTGGTTTTTACCCATTCATTCACGGACTGGGTTGCAGTCAAGTGCATGATGGGGGGACCTACAGCTTAAGGTGAGTTCCGAACCACCAGAACCTCGGTAAAGGTACATAGAAAAATTTCAAGAGTTACCGGCTCAGGGATCGAACCCCGGACCTCTGAGGTGAAGCTCGAGCGTCTAACCAACTGAGCCACCGAGGCTTATTATTATTATTTATTATTATTATATTATTTAGAGAAGTTGTAGGCTCCGGAAGCTACGATCATGGTTCCTTAAATAAACCAATCCCGAAGCTACTGGAACGTGTACGTCATCCGCTTCTGCTCCTTCTGTCCTAGAAGGTAAGCAAGAGCGGGAAATGTACGCGTGATAACATCGGGCAACACTGTTCCTTGGAGTCAGGTCTCTAGCCGCGGATGACCTTACGCGGCAGACGAGATATGTAGTTGGAGATGAAGGTTTCACCTCTGGATACTTTTTTAGAGCTACCAATCTTTGTAGAATGTTAAGAGGAATAGTGTTGACGGACCAGATGGAGTGATCCCAGAAGAACAGCCTTTTGCATCCGGACCAATAATACAGGGTGCACAGTCTTCCCCTTTTTTTCTTAGTTTCCCCTTTTTTCTTGAAATTCCCCTTTTTCCCCCTATTCTCAAGAAACTTTCCCTTTTTCCCCTTTTCTCTTCAAGTATACGATATTTGAAATTGTACCCAGCAATGAATACTAATTAAATCAATTATTCCATTCAAATAAATCATTTATGATAAATAAGGTACACGTTTCAAGTGCAGACCATTAAAAATAAATACTCTTTAAAAAAATTTGAAGATGAAACATTTTAAATCAAGTTAAAAATGTGAAAACTGGAGACAGAAGTTATTATCCAATATAAAATTGGTACAATTACAAAATATACAGTACTTTTCAAACAAGTATTAGAAGAGTAACACATTTTAGTTTAAATGTACAAAGTTAAATAATCAATTAAAAAATGGAATATTCCAAATTCATCAACTGCAACTTTGAATGTTCTAACTTTTCGTTGAAAATCAATTTTTTCAAACTGTTTGGTTGAAAATATATTTATTTTGTTGAAAAGCTGTCTTTTGGGTTGAAAATGAAACTACTTTGTTAAAAATTCATTTTTTTAAACTGAAAATTGCAATTTTTGATTGCAAATTATTTTTTGTATTGAAAGCTTCTATTTTTGAGTTAAAAATTTAAATATATTATAGAAAGTTTTTTTTTCCTCAAAAATTCAATAATTTGGTAGAAAATTGGTTTTTTTCATTTGAGAATTAGTTT
>CAKNXH010056204.1:68018-89059 GCA_932178445.1 Andricus quercusramuli
TTACTTGAATTGAGGAAATATTCTTTTGAAACAAAGGAATATTACATTTAATTCAGAAAATATTTACTGTATTCTAACAAGTATCATAGTCAACACGGCGCAAAGATTATACAGATATAAAAAATATTCTTTTAATAAATGTATGTTCATGAAACTGAAAAAAATTAATCCCATGTTAAACAATTTTATAGAACAAATAATTATCCGATTCCTACCTTACCGATATTTTGTTGCCAACTCTTTTCAACATGAAATAAGATAAGTTGAACTTTGGACAATTAAATAATAGCCAGTAAGGAATGTTTTTCTTGCCCTAAATCTTCATGATGAATTATAAAGATTTAAGACAATTTTAAGAGTCATACAAAATATTTAAATAGCTTTTAGTAAAAAATTTTATCATAGAAAATTTAAGTTTGCATTTTAAGTTCAGTCACGAGAAATTAAATCTTTCTAATGAATAAAATTAAATTTCAAAATTACGTTTTTCATCATAAAATATTATATAAATTATGTACAATTTTACAGTTCGCATTATGAAACAACTGTTTTAGAAAGTTTCAGCCAATTTTTGATTAAATTTTTCGATGAAAACTGAATAAATTGATATTTGTTAATAATAATTGCTCTGCAATTTATTTGTATTACCTTTAAAACGTCAAATGTGCCGCGCATATTAGCGCCGCTGCGACTGGGCATCCGTTGACAAGGGCGTCTATCAAAAAGTTTTGTTTCAAATAAAAGGAAATGTTTATTGAACGTAAGGAATTTCATATATAATTCAAACAATAGTAAATTTCTCGCAAAGTGATATTTCTTCCTCCCAAAGAAGTGATAGTAGACCTACACAGAAAAAATTTGTACTTGAGGAATTATACTGAACTAGTGTAGGATGTGGCAGATATGAGAAAAATTCGGTGAATTAACAATAACTTTTCTGTAAATCATCCCGAACTGTTAAGTCATAATTAGAGAACTGATAATAAATATGACAATTCGGTGCCGTAAAAGTTCAGGATGATTATTACGGACAAGTTGTAGAGAAACTACATTTCGGCTGTGAAAATCGCGGTTCTTGGTCGCTCAAAATTACAGCACGTTTCAATAATAGTACAGCACTATTCAATGGAATAATTTGAAAAAAAATGACATATAAATCCACGTTTTCATTTTCCACGCGCCAAATAGAAGAATGCATCAATACATTTTCAAATTTTGAAAATTATATAATTTTGAAGCAATTTTAAGTTAGAAACATTAAAACTCAAACATTTTTCAAATTATCATTTGAAACCAAACACTTTTTAAATCAGAGGTTGAATATTTTTATTTCAAAGTCGTTTGTAATCAATAATTTTTCAGTGGTTATTTATAAATTGTAACTAAAAAATTTCACTTGCACTTTCAAAATTCAACAAAATGAAAGAATTAAACTTCTTATATTAAAAGGTTAAACTTTGCACTTTGCGCTATGGGTTAAAAATGGAACATATAAAACTGAGACAATATTTGAACGTTTTTTAAATTCAAATTGAATAAAAGAGTTTAGTTATGAGTCTATTCATCTTATATTGTTTTGAAGTTGAAAATAGTTTATACACATTTCAAAATTATTAGTTTTAGGGTAAAAAATTCACAATTCATGTTTGTAACTATTTTAGTGATTGTTATACTACCTTTAATCAACGCATATATAGCATATATAGCATCAAATCTTTAATACTGGGTTAAAATATTTTTTACCGCTCTTTCAGAAATATTGGGACCTCTGTACGCCCTTTTCATCTGATACACAAAGTTGATACAAAATCAAGCAATATTTATCTTTTGGACTACACTGAAAAAAAGAATTTTCAGAACCAAGAAAATTCATTTACATGAATCCGGTTTCTTAGCATCAAGAAAATATTCTTCAATAGTAGTAATTTTTATTTAAACCAGACACATATCTTTTGTTGATCCAAAGAAATGAATTCTTTGGCTATATTTTCTTGATTCAAACAAATATTCCTTACTTTCAAGGAAACCATTTCTTTGATTCCAAAAGTCTAGATTCGTTGAAATCTGCTTAGTCATTCAAAGAATTTTTTTTTTGATTCAACGAGTTCGATTCGTTGAATTGATTTGGACGCATTTGAATCAATTAATTGTGCATACTTGAATCCAGTCTTTAGGTTTACTTAAATCAAAGTAATAATGATTTAATTCAAAATAATATTAATTAAATTAAAAATATTATTATTTGTTATGAAGAGATCATGTATTTATACCAATGAAGCATTTATTTAGATGAATAAGATATTGTGTTTACATAAATATTTATTTCTTCAGTTGAAGGAAATATTTCATTTTCTTACTAGAATTAAATTATTTATAGCAAATAAACATTTATTCCAACGAAGTAATTATTTTCTTAAATCAAAGATTTAATAATTTAGCAAAATTTGTTTCAATTGAATACTTCTTTAGATCAAAGAAATATGTTGTTAAATTCAATATCCATATTTTTCATTGGAAGAAATATTTCTTTGGCATTTATGGTGAGGGTTGAATGCGGCTTTCCACCTTAGAATTTCCATGTTGCGACAGCGTCGTGGTCATCGCTGTGGACTTGACACTCGACGGACATGAGTTTGATTCCTGCTGGAGGTGGATTTTTCATCGAATTTTTCTGCTTCAGGTTCATCAAGATTTTAAATTATATGAGTTGTTTAAATTAAATATGTATAATAATAACAATGTTAATTATCATTCAAGCTGAAAGAATCCATTTGTTCATTCAGGAAAATATGTACTGCAGTTAAAGTACGAACTACTTTATTGCACTCGCGCATGGTTTAGGGCAAAGAAATATTTGTTTGAATCAGTGGGATATTTTTTTGCTTTAAATACTTAACATTTTGATGCGAAGAAATAGTTTTATGAGCCAATAAAATATTTGCTTGATTATAAAGTATATTTCTTTCCATCAATTCGCATATTCTCATTTCAAAGAAATATTCATTCCCATTCATGGCACATTCATTTGGAACAATGAGCCATTTATTTGGTTTAAAATGTATATTTTTGTCTTTAATTAATATTTCTTTGATTTAAAGAAATATTTCTTTCATTCAATTATACCGTTCTTACACTCGAATACTGTTTTACAGAATCTGCTAAATATTTATTTGAAACAGTTAAGCGTTACTTCGAACCAAAACCATTTCTATTCTCGTCAACTGTCATTTCTTTGGTTCCAGGAAATATTTATTAAAGTTTACAGTACGCTTCTTTGAAACAAGAAATCAAATCTTTGAATTAAAAAAACTTTCATTTTATCCGATCGAAATTACTTACAATTAAGAAAATATTTCTTAGAAATGAAGTTATATTCGATCATATCAACTGACTGATTTGCAAATCCAAATCTCTAATTTCATTCAGTTGAAGACATCGTCCATCCGCTCAAATAATATTTCACAGGTTGAAGTAATTATTAATTTGCTTCAATAATTTCTTATTTTTCATACAATTAAAGGATTTCTTTGGATTGAAGAAATACATGATTGGACGTATTCAGTACGACCATTTCTTTGAATCAAAGAAATTTTTTTTTATTCAAAAACTTTTTTTTTCAGTGTAGATGGAAGTTTAAAGTATCGAAATAACCAATTTTTTAAAAGTGTGTGAAAATTAAAAAATTACATAAAATTATAAAGTGAAGCTAAATTGTAACTTTGAAATTGCAATATTAATTCGACGAATTTTGAATTTAGAACTTTGGATTAATTTAAAATCAACAGTTTTGTTTCAAATTCAATAAAAAATATCTTTGAAAAATTTATATTATCCATTAACATTTTTATGGTGATTGTGACAATCAAAATTGGTGTTGTGCTGATGGATTTCATATCAGATTTATAAGGGAATTAATGTTTCCCTTTCACAATGGAATATAGGACATAACAACAGAAGGATAAGTCTTTTTCTTCTTTATGGTTCTCTACTTGTGTGAAACTAAAGTTTTTTAGAAATTTTTACATGCCATCATGATTTCGCGGGAATTTGACAGATTGTGGGACAAAGAAATAATTAATATATGGAAATGTTATACATAAAGAGAGAGGGAATTAATGAAATCAATTTGAAAAGAGACCTTTCGAGAGATAACAAAGCCTTTGATACTTTTATCGAATTTGTATAGGAAACATTGGAAATGAATGTAATTCAATTTCAAAGTAATTCGCGATTAAAATAAGTATTAAATTGCAACAATGATTTAGAAATATTAAGGATTGACACTTAAACCGAAAATTAAAAGTTAAATTTTCATCCAAAATTAAAAAATGAAAAATAATGTAAATAACAGTACGATAAGAAACTGCAGTCTCATATATACACACATTACTAATATAAAGCATATGATAGAAATATTTTTTCGTAGTATCCTATCAAATTATACCCTGATGAGGAGATCTAAATGATCTCGAAACATGTTGGTCCCAAAAGTAGTATAAAAAAGACGGAGAAAGAGAAAGGAAATGAGAGTCAGGATGGCTTGGTTGTCTCTTTTCCAATTCTCTCCTTCTTTTTTCATCTTGTTATATACTTGTCTCTAACGAGCCGATTAAAACCTTGTTTGGAAACATATTTTGAGGCCTTTCTATGCAATTCTTTTTGCATATATTGAACTTTCCAAATATGTTTTTTCAAAATAACTGATTTTTGGATTCATAATGTTTCTGAACCTTTTTGTTCAAAAATGGAATTTTTTGCACAGATTGACTTGATAATATTGTATTTCTAAATTTCTTCTTAAAAAATAAAACAATAGTTTCATGTAACACTGAAGGCGTTTTAAAAATTTTGTTTGTCACACAAATATTGAAATTACTTACAAGAAAAGAAGTATTATCAGTTTGTTTTTAAGTTTATATAAATTTTATAATATTCCTGAAAAAATTAGAAAAGGTTTTTGAATGTTTAAAACCTATCAAATTCCTTAAAATATTTTTAGCTAATTCGAATTTTTCTGGAAATTTCGAAAAATCATTCAAAATGTAAAGAAATTGCCTTAAAATTTTCCAACTTTTTCTTGGAATTTTAAGAAAATTTGTTTATCCACATAAAACCTTTCAAAATTCTTTCAAACCTTCTAAAGTTTTGGTTTGAAATCTTTAAAAAAAATCTGCATTTTTTAAAATCTTTTACAGTATGAAATTCTTCTTGAATCTCTCAAAATCTTCTAAATATTTCTTGAATTTACTCGATTTTTTTTTAATTCATACCAATTGAAACATTTTTCTTTAAAATATTCTACTTTTTTTCGAAATTTAAGGAAATCTTTTGAAATCAAAATTCCTAAAATATCTTATAAGTTTTAATTATTTTTGAATCGTTCCAAAACGGTAGGAAATTAATCTTCTCTTTTTGGTAAAAAAATTAATCTTTTAGGTTCAACCCGAGTACAAATGCTTCGACTTGAGTTCGACTTGGCGATGTCTTGAGTTCGTTTCCAAGACATGGATGTCTGGCTGCGTCACCAAACTGAGTAGAGACATAGCATAATGTCTTACTTTTATGTTCTTAGCATGGTGATTTCAAGTCGGCGTAGACTTGTCTCAAGACGAACTTTTTGGACTCAGAAATGAGACTGTTAGCAGATACGAAGAATTAAAATTCATGAACGAAAAAATGTATAATTATGAAATTAGTTAGTTAGTTAATTCAATTATTTTGATAAAAAATGCATATTTTGTGTTGTAAATTCATCTTTTTTTTTTTAATTCGTCTCCATGACTTTAAAACGCAACATTTTGGATAAGATTTTTTTCTTTGTTGATTGAACAACCTTTTTTGGTTAAAAATTCAACTGTTATGTCGAAAATTCGTATTTTTTGGTTTAGCAGTTTTTTTTATTGAAAATGAAAATATTTTTGGTGGAAATATCAACTATTACACTTTGTGTTGACAAATCATTTTTTATTAAAGATTTACCAGCTTGAAAATTTAACTATTTTGTCGAAAAGACCCTTTTTCTTGATTGAAAATTCATTATTTTAACTGAAAATGTTATATTAAAATTTTAAATTAATAAATCTTAAATTTTGGTCAGTTCTTTTTAGAGAAGGATTAAAAATATTACGTACTCAAGTTAAAAATACCCCTCCCCCCCATGTCCACATAACAGGCCATCACGAAACAAGAACCCCGTCCCCCTTTTTAATGTTACGTGATATGTACACAAACGGTTTATACACGGCTACACTTGTGATTTTTTTCCTCAGCCATTGATTTCGAACGATTTTATTCGTATGCGAATCATTTCATGTTATGCAATAAGAAGCTTATGTTATACGCAACAAAAAAATTCTGTCGAGAGTTACACTGCACTATGCAGAATAAAGCTAAGCTTATTTTAACACCGTCTACAGATTTTTTATTTAAAAAAATCATGATTTTAGAGTGGTTTACCCCTCGGCGCTTCGGGCCAAAAATTGGAATTTGAAACAAAAATAATTATAGTTTGAAATATATTAGCAATATTTAGACAGTTTCAGGTTATATTAGCGTTCACAGAAAATCAGTTTCTTTGAACAAGAATCATTAGATTTTGAAGCAGATTTACAATACTGAACGATTTTCTACTGTTATGTATTATTATTGCCAACGGCGATACCACGCTGAAAACACCAGTTCCCGTAAGATCACTGAAGTTAAGTAGCGTTGGGCGCGGTTAGTACTTGAATGGGTGACCGTTCGGGAATACTGCGTGGTGTTGGCCCGTCGTGGGTGTGGTGGACCCACACTGGTAGTATTTATCCACCTAGAAACACTACCCGAATCGGGTAGTGAGGCGATGAACTTTCGAGTTCGAACTGTTAATCAATTTTTTTTTTTTTAATGTATTATTATTATTTTTTTCTCTGAAATTTCTGGTTTTCTTAATAAAACATTCGATTATAAAGAATATTTACAATGTTTCAATAAGTTTAGTTTATGTTGATATGTGTTTCACCTGAAATTTGTATTTTAAAACAAAAATCATTAGATGTAAATCCAATAACTTTTGTTTACAATTATAAAATTTACAAGCTTGAATAATTTCTGATTTTGTTAGTGCTTTTCATGGGAAATAATTGTTTTTTTCTTCAAATCATAAGATCTCAAAAAAAATTCATGATTTTTAGGAATTTCAGGTTACGTTGGCATTTTACATCGAAAAATGGTAGTTTTAGATAAAAAGGATTATAATTTGAATTATATTTAAAACCTTTTAACACTATATGATAATGTTACTGTTTTTGTGTAATATTATTAGTATTTTTAAAAATACATGTTTAGATTCCAAAAAATATTTACCATTTTCAACAACTTTAGGTTTTCTGTTGTTGTGTTTTACCTAAAATTTATATTTTCTAACAAAAAAATCATTAGACTTGAATTCAATTTTTTTTAATTAAAACAAAAAAATATACAAGTTTGAAGAATTTCGAATTGTGTTACTGTTTTTCGTCAAAAATTATAACTCTTATTCAAAAATTACTAAATTTTAAAGAAGTTAAATAATTTTTAAATAATTTTCGGTTGCGTTGGCGGTTTACGTTCAAAATTGGTATTTTAAAACCTAATGATTTATTTCATTAGGTTTAAAAAAAGATTTATAATCCTAAAAAATCTTTCGATATTTCATGTTCATGCTTTTTGTCTAAAATTGCTGTTGTTGATAAAAAATCATTATATTATAATATTATATATTATATATTTCAAATAATATTCACAATTTTTCAACAGCTTCAGGTTATACTTGTTAACAATTTTCAACTACACTGCACTACACTGCACTAACCTAACTTCTCAAAAACGCTGAGGAATTGGCTGCGCTTTATCCTGCACTAGTTATTAGTAGTATTATTTGTGAGTATTTTTTAGTCAAAGGATTTTCGAATGAGGTAGCCGATCATAGTGGGTTGGCCAACTGTTGTACCAATTACCCTAATATGAATATTTATTTAATTAATTAATTCAAGAACAAAATTTTGTTTGGCAAAATTACGTCAGATAGGTTGGAAGGAGGTTGAAACCTTACGGACCTTAACAAAGGGGGATACGTGGTTCGAATTTCAGAAAAAAACTTTACGTAATTTAAACTCTTACGTCGTGAGTTGTGACCTCTCAAATTTGAACATGTTTGGCCTATTTTTAGGGTTACGTGACATAAAACGAAGATTAATCGTTGTCAATACATGAATATTTTTGCAAAAAAACGTTTAAAAATATATATTTTAATGAAAATGTTTGAATGTTAAATTTCTTGTGTAATGCAAACAAATAATTTGAGATTTATATAAAAATTGGTTTCTTTCTGTTCCAGCAACAAGCCTAAAACATTCGCGTTCGATCACTGCTTTTACTCGTTGGATCCAAGTTTGGAAAAGTTTGCAAGTCAAGAAATCGTGTTCGATGCACTGGGTCGAGATATTTTGGACAATGCATTTCAGGGTTACAACGCGTGCATCTTCGCCTATGGACAAACCGGTAAAATTGTTGTAACCTGTGTCTCTTTTTTCAAGAATATTTAATTAATTAATATAATATTTTGCGCTATGCAGCCTGAAATGACAATAAGTCTCTATTTGTTGACAAGTTTTGAGCTGGAATCAGAACTTAAAGTTATTGAATCGACTCAATTCAATTTGAATTATGGAAATTTGTTTAACGAAGAATCAACAAATTAAATAGCTTTTTCGCAACACCCACCTCGAAAGTGAGGACTTCCATGGTTCTGAATGATATGCAAAGTGCTTCAATCCGGCAGACGGTGCATGAATAACAATGGCGCATGCGCAAATTTAAACACATCTATTTTGTGAATTGAAAAAATATACGCACTTGTGAAGTTTTGAAATAAGTAACTTTGCACACAGGCGAAATGAAAATATTATTAAAAATTCTTTTAAAAAATATATACGCGAATTTAGCTGAAAACCACCATACGGAACAGTGTTCACAGATCGTGGGAGCTGGCGGCCCCCACCACGACTCCCGTGTGGGAGCAACCCACGTAATCGCCGCGTGTCGGTGTGTCCCCACTCCGTCACTTGATTCCACGCTCCGCGGCAACGAAAATTTGTCGGTTCGGATGATTTAACTATCTCCTTCGTGCTCTTCCGTTTGATTTCGGTGGCGGCTTGGGGTCGGCCACGAAGATGGGTTCGGCGTTGAAGCCGAGGATTGCCGAGAATGCATGATTCTTAACTTGTAATTTCTCATCCTCGGCGACTGGGCTATTTTCAAGATTTTTCAGCTTTTTCAGATTTGGAGAATTGGAGGAATAGGAGGTTAGAGTCGACTTTTGTTTACAAACAAAGTTTGACAACCTCAAAAAAGATAAAAAAGTTTTAAAAGATGATGATTATGTTTTTCAGGTATTATTATAGAATCTTTTCTAGTATAGGAACTATAGGGAATATAGTATAAGTTATTACTACAGGTTTTCAAATTTGTAATATAAGGAATATATTATATAAGAAAAATTGAGGTTAGATTGATAATGTATATCATTCTCAGGCCTCAAGTGGTTTTCAATTTTCAAATTTTGTATTTCATTTTTTAATTGATTTCAAATATTTTGAATTTAGAATGATAATAATTTATATATATTTTTAATTCAGTAATCTATACTTAATAAATAAATAACTAAATAATGATTTACAGGAGAGAAAGCCTTACACTATACATATAGCCTGTTACAGAAATGGGTCCATTGTTTCATTATCGTTATTGTTTAAAATAATTTATAAATTATTATAAAATAATTATATAAAAATTTATAAATAATTTTTTATTTATAAATAAAAAATTATTTTACTCATGAGAGTGTAAAATGGCAATTTTATTATTTGTAATGATATTTTGCTTTTTTAATTCAGAAATTTCATTATTTTGTAGCTAATATATAAATCAATAATTATTTTTAATAAAAAATGGGTATTAAAGTATTACAGAAAAATCAATATAGGAATAAGTAATATCAGTGTCGATCAGACTGGGAAAAACCCGGGAATTTTTTTTTAACTAGGAGAAACCGCGATAAACCCGAAAATCTTATCTAGGACCGGGAATTTTTTTATTTCATTGTAAAATCTACTTGCATCTACTTTATCTTCATCTTATGCTTAAAAATTATAACTTCCTTTAATGTTTATTATAATTCAGTCTGTGATTGAGACTAAGATTGGCACGGTATATAAATAAATAAATAAATAATAAATCGAATGTAATTAATTCTTATAAATATCACAATTTTTATGTACTTTCATAGGAATGATCTGAAATAGATCACAAATGAGGTTTGATTAAACTGTGTACAGGGAAAAATGCTTAATTTCAATGTTGTCGATAGGAAAACGAAGAAACAGGGTACATAATTTCTATTTTAAAATGTATGTGATGGACAGAGGCAGGGTATATTAATATGAATATTAAATAGGAGAATTACCTGAAATTAATTTTAAAGCTGACATGTAAAAAAAAATAATCTTAGTAAATTATTTATTATTTATAAATTTTTTATCCCATTACCAAATACTTTAGTCTTCAAAACTTTTAAAAAATGAATGCACGTCTTCCCAATTTTTAGAGCTACATAATTATTTTATTTTAGAAGAAATATTGTTTGCAAAGCAAAAACTGCATTTTATTATTTTATACATACAATTTTTTAATTTTTTATTATTAGTAAAAAGAAAAAAAATTACTTCCAATTTTACTTTGTTTTACGTTCAATGGAATTTACTTTTAATATATGCGAAAGAATTGTATGTATGTAAAAAAAGGTCTCGGTGGATTTGTGTGGGGTCCTTATTTGAATCTTAGAATTTGCTTCAATTTAATAACTCAGAAATTATGTAATTCGATCAATTTGAATGTCGGATATTTTGGAATTCGGGATTCTTATTTTTCGTGATTGTTTTCGGCAATTAAAAATATTTTCGTTATTTTAAATGTAGGAAAAAAATTTCAAATTTGTTTTAAATATAAAAAAGAAAATAAAAGAAATGGTGCCTATTTTTAAACGTTTAAGATTTAAGACTTTTTTTCTTAGAAATAATCTTTTGTCCACTAAATGCAATGTCATTTTCCGGTTTCGGCAGCTCCATTTAAGTTGCAAAATAAGATAATAGAATGTATTGAACTAAAAAAATTCTAAATAATAATTTCGAACTAATGAAAATATAAATATATATATATATATTTTTTTTTTTCATTAGTTCTGACACTCATCTTTTCAATATTTTTTAATATTACTTATTCCTTTATTAACTTTTTTATAGTGATCTTAACCCTAGACAGGGCCAGTCAATTTTTCTTACCTTTAAGGAGCCTGTGGCGCGTATGTGACCCCAATGCGTCAGTTTGTACTAAATCCTATCTATCAGTAGAGAAATGACTTTAATATAAACGAATCTCTTCGTTTTTTAACCACGGAGAGGATGGTGTATATTGAAGTTAAGTTATTTAATTTTAAATAAGTAAACAAATTGTTTAAACAATAAGCTGCAATGCTCGCTGTTTTATTGTTCTGAAAAAGTTTAATTATTTTTTAGTTTAAATTTGAAAAATTTTGAAAAACTACAATTTCATAAAATTGAAGGAAAAAAGAATAAAACAATTTTTTGCAAAGAATAAATGTTAATGTTTTTATTACTCAATGAAAGATGAATATTAAAAAACAGTGTCTGTACAAAAATAACCCCACTCTCGGCGCAAGCGAGGGACCTCTAGTCTTGTGCGTAGTTGCAGCTCCACTAAGCTCATAATGAGCGATTTTAAAAAGTCTCTGCGATTCATTTTTGGGTTCGCAGAATTAAAATTGTACAAAATTAGGGAGTTTATTCCACCTTGGTCGAGCATCCCACTCCAAACTCTCATCGGCCATCGCAGAATTTTTCTCGCTGTTGTGTGTTCATGACACACATGGTCAAATGTGTCAGTGCCTCCTTTAGTGGTGTTATAAAATGTAATTATTCCTGGCTTTCTTGTTTCCTGGTTGATTTCGCCTGTGTGGTGTAGAGATGAAAGCAAGATGACGATCTTGTTTCTTTTGGGAGTGTAAGACAGAAGAGTTTTCGTCCCATCAAAAGCAAAGTTTGTTAAACCAATGTCACTAGCACACTTGAAAGAATCAGGAATTTGTGGTTTATTTTTTCTCAGAGTACATCCCTTAAAACTCCAAAATCATGCATGCAAACATTTTTTGGAACTCAATGCTGTATGATTATATAATTATATATGCAATACATTGTTTTTAGACAGAAAAGTCTAATTGACTCAACTCCACAAAATTTATACGTATAAAGGCCTCTGGGGCTCCTGTGACCCCACGCACTTCACTCATATTTGTCACTTCACAACGATGCACAATAAAGGCACTGGACCGCCTAGGTTCCACTTCCAGAAAGTGAAAGTGAATTATGGATAAGGTCTTGACGCAAAAACATCGTCTCTGAGTTCGGAAGTGTACTTTGATTTTCATTTGGGGTCGTCAAAGACCCCACGGGCCCTGTCTAGGGTTAATCGCCATTTTCTATTAAACCTAATTATTGATTTATATATTAGCTACAAAATAATGAAATTTCAGAATTGAAAAAGAAAACTATCATTAAAAATAATAAAATTGCCATTTTACACTCTCATCAGTGAAAAATTTAAATTTCGTGAAGAATTTTTTTTATATTATAATTTATAAAAAATTTATAAATAATAAATAATTTACTAAGATTATTTTTTTACATTTCAGCTTTAAAATTAATTTCAGATAATTCTCCTATTTAATATTGAAATTAATATACCCTGCCTCTGTCCATCACATAACTTTAAAAATAGAAATTATGTACCCTGTTTCTTCGTTTTCCTATTGACAACATTGAAATTAAGCATTTTTCCCTGTACACAGTTTAATCAAACCTCATTTGTGATCTATTTCAGATCATTCCTATGAAAGTACATAAAAATTGTGATATTCATAAGAATTAATTACATTCGATTTATTATTTATTTATTTATATACCGTGCCAATCTTATACTCAATCACAGACTGAAGTATAATAAACATTAAACGCAGTTATAATTTTCAAGCATAAGAAGAAGATAAAGTAGATAAAAGTAGATTTTACAATGAAATACAAAAATTCCCGGTCCTAAATGAAATTCTCGGGTTTATCACGGTTTCTCCTAGTTAAAAAAAATTCCCGGGTTTTTCCCAGTCTGATAGACACTGATATTACTTATTCCTATATTGATTTTTCTGTAATACTTTAATACCCATTTTTTATTAAAAATAATTATTGATTTATATATTAGCTACAAAATAATGAAATTTCGGAATTAAAAAAGAAAAATATCATTACAAATAATAAAATTGCCATTTTACACTCTCATGAGTAAAATAATTTTTTATTTATAAATACAAATTTTTTATAAAATTTAAAAATTTTTAGTAAAATAATTTTTTATTTATAAATAAAAAATTATTTATAAGTTTTTATATAATTATTTTATAATAATTTATAAATTATTTTAAACAATAACGATAATAAAACAATAGACGCATTTCTGTAACAGGCTATATGTATAGTGTAAGGCTTTCTCTCCTGTAAATCATTATTTATTTATTTATTAGGTATAGATATACAAGTCATTAAAGGTTTTATGAAATGTTTATAAGAAATAACAAAGCTGTGATTTTCATAATTTCATATAAATTCTATTTTCCTTGATAAAATATTATTAATATTGAATATTTAATTCAATGAAAATTTAAGAAAGTATTATAATGCAAAAAAGTTTAAAATCTTTTTAAAAAAAAGTTTTAAAACTTTTGAAAATGGTTTAAAATATGAATATCGACTATTATACTTTCATAGTTTCCGTGCTTCTTAAAGAAAATATCACTAAAAGAAATGATGATTATTTTACTGAATTAAAGAAATATATAAATTATTATCATTCTAAATTCACAATATTTAAAATCAATTAAAAAATGAAATACAACATTTGAAAATTGAAAACCACTTGAGGCTTGAGAATGATATACATTATCAATCTAACCTCAATTTTTCTAATATAATATATTCCTTATATTACAAATTTGAAAACCTGTAGTAATAACTTCTACTATATTCCCTATAGATCCTATACTAGAAAAGATTCTATAATAATACCTGAAAAACATAATCATCATCTTTTAAAACTTTTTTAGCTTTTTTGAGGATGTCAAACTTTGTTTGTAAACAAAAGCTGAAAAATCTTGAAAATAGCCCAGTCGCCGAGAATGAGAAATTACAAGTTAAGAATCGTGCATTCTCGGCAATCCTCGGCTTCAACGCCGAACCCATCTTCGTGGCCAACCCCAAGCCGCCACCGAAATCAAACGAAAGAGCACGAAGGAGATAGTGAAATCATCCGAACCGACAAATTTTCGTTGCCGCGGAGCGTGGAATCAAGTGACGGAGTGGGGACACACCGACACGCGGCGTTTACGTGGGTTGCTCCCACACGGGAGTCGTGGTGGGGGCCGCCAGCTCCCACGATCGTGTTGTTGCAAAAAAAGCGTGTGATACATGTACGTACAGGCGACTTCTACATGTATGATTGCACCATTCGCCTTCAGCTCTTCGCAATCGTCTACGTTTTCGCACCTGCTTCGCTTATGCTGCAAGTTCTACACTCGTCGGCAATCGCCTATTTCGCACACTTGTATCACAATTAGCTATCCTGGCGATTGACTTTGTGAATATTCAAGCTTAGGAGTAAATATTAGAGCGGAGTGAAAATGCTAAAATAATCAAACTGCTTGAGCTAAGGGAAAAAACTTGTTGCTTGGCATCCAAAAAGAGAAAACTGATTTGTTTGAAATTGGTTAATATCTTCTGCTCTCTTTTTGATGTGTAAACATCTTAGACTTCGATATGGGTAGTCGCGCCTGATTCGAATGAAACCACGACTGCATAGTGTAACGCAGGCCTGTCACACACACGTTGTGTCTTATGGCACAGACCGGAGGCTCGCTTTTCTTCACCCACAGACAGGAGCCCTTGAGTCTCTCTTTGCCCATCTCTCTCTCTCCTTCTCCCCCCCCCCCCCCCTCTCTCGCATTTTGAATTCATATTAAATTCTGTAGAGTTCAATTTAGTGCACGATAAAATATACCGGAAAAGAACATTGAAATCCGGCATATTTTGCCGGACTAGAATACTTGATCTTATATTATCTTAAAATCGTGGAAAATTATTGTTTTCTGGATATAAGTGATAGAATTTATTAATCTTCTTCAGGAAATATAATAAGCCTAATTCTAAATGTAGATGCGTAATATAAATGCCACACAATGTATTCTTTCAGAGAACTCATATCGGTCCGCACCGGTATTTTATAAACAAAGCTTGACTAAGCAGGCAAAGGAGAAAATGCGTTTTAGGAAAGGGGCCGTACGTAAATTACGTAACGGATAATCGACCCTCTCCACCCCCCATGTAAAGAACTGTAACAAAATGTTTCTACCTCCCTATTGCTGTACGTAATTTATGGTTTCCAGAAATAATAAGATCTGGGACTTAAAACTAGTGGAAATTAGTTGTATTTAAGATAATGCGTGCTGTGCAGGGAGAAAACTTCATTTTCAAAATTCTATGATTTTTCTTCGACCAATTTTTTTTCTTTAACTATTAACATTCAAATCCCATTAAAATTTTGAAATTTATTTCTTTTAAACAAAAAAAGTGACTTTTCTACGATAAGAGATGACTTCTTAAGAAAATACTTAATTTTCTACAAAATAATTAAATTCTCTACAAAACAATTGAATTTTCAAAGAAATAGTTCAATATTCAACCTTAAAAGAAAATTCGTAACAAAAAAGTTTAATAGTTGATAGTTCATCCTAGAAGGATGAAATGAAATTAAAAAAAAAATTAATTTCAAAATCAAAAAGACGAATTTTCAACAAATAAAAAGATTTCTCAGTGATGAAAGAAAAAAAATTCATTTCCAACAAAATAGTTAAATTTTTAACCAAAGAGGTAAAGCTTCATTAAAAACAAATTCAACAGAATAGTTCAACTTTTACCCACGCAGTTAAATTTTCAATTATAAAAAATCAGTTCTCAACTAAATAGTCAAACTTTAACCAAAGAGATGAATTTTCAAATAAAAATATGAATCTTCAACGAAAAAATTATTTTTTAACAAAGTGGTTCAAAAAAAATTTGCAAACAAAAACTGTTTAAATAAGAAGTGAATTTTCTAAGAAGGTATTTGAATTTTCAACCCAAAAAGACGATTTTTCGATAATAACAGTTAAATTTTCATACAAAAAGGATGCCTTTTTAAAACAGTTATTTAATTTTTAATCAAACAGTTGCATTTTCATCGAAGAAAGATCAATTTTCTACTAAATAGTTGAATTTTCAACCAAACAGTTGCATTCTTATCAAAAAAATATTAATTTTCTGCTCAGATAGATGAATTTTTTAATAAAAAATATACATTTTCCAAAAAATAGTTGGATTTTTATCCAAAAAACATTTAAATTTATTTTTCAACACCAAAATATGAATTTTTGTCAAAAAGTAAATTTTCTACGAAATAGTGGAATTTTCAAGCAAAAAGATTAATTTATGAACAAAACTGTTGCATTTGCAAACAAATAATAAAATTTACAACTAAAAAGATCATTTTCAGGAAGAAGCAACTGCAAAAAAAGAAATATAAATACAAAGCAAATAAATTACTAAGAAGAATGTTATATCAGGATTACCGCAAAACAGAATTTTAAAAATTCTCTAATTTTTCCCTAACCACCTTTTCATTTTCCCTGACCATTAATATTCAAAAACCAGAATATTACATTTGTAACATTTTGAACTTAGAATCTTTTATAAGCGGAATAAAATAATTTCAAATGAAAGTTGAAAATTTTCAAATCTATTCGGTTTGACAGTTATTTAAAGTTATTTAAATCTCGGACTTTTGTAAGATTTTTTTCCAAATCCCTGACTCACCAGTTTTCTTTGGTGCGTAAAGTTGAATTCATATTAAATTTCTGTACAATTTCTGCGAGATACTTATTCTTTTGACCCCTCCCTCCCCCTTAAGCTGTTACGTATGTATGTATGTATATTTAATCTCTCCCTTTTACGGGTTTGAGGGCCTCCGCTCCCTGTACATATCTTTACATTTCATCCTTAGTCTAACTTATTCGCTGCTTATATTCTAAATCTTCGCCTTACATGATAACAGTCATATTAATACTATTATTCTTAACTTTCTACAAATCTAAGTATGAGCGACCTTCCAGGGCTTCCGTTTTCTCTTACCATCAATTGCATTTTCAACGATTTAAAATTTACCATTTTTCTAGTGACTTTCCTTCACAGAGGATTACCCGTTTGGCTCTGCCCTGTTCCCTTACTTTCTCTTATTTCTTCCAGCTTTTTCATCCACATCACTCCCTGTCCATTACCATCCAAGATCCATCTCACACACTCATCCACACTCAACTGTCCATCTTCCTCTCCTGTACACCTCTCTAACACATGTGCCCATGACTCCACCTCGTATCCACATACTCTGCACAAATTATCCTCTTCATCCATCCAATATCTACAAGATCTCACTCCTTCCCCCATTCTAAACCGTACCACCCTATTCCATTTGTCTTCCTTTTTCATCTTTTGCAAATATTCTGGTTCCGTCAACCCTTTGACCATCATATACCATCTATTGTACTTCGAATCCATAATCTTTCTCCATCTCTCTTCTCCTTGTCTTACTAATAGCTCTAATTCTATGTTCTGCCAATCCAGAACCCCTTCCTGCATATCACAAACATTCCTCATTTTTGTCCTTTCTTCCTCCCATTTCGAGTTTCCCAAATTTCCTCTCGTCTCCTTGTTCCGAACTTCGTCCAAGCATACTTGTGCTATCCTGCTCCCCTCCCCCCTTTTCAGTTTCTCTTCAAACCTCCAGGCTCTCTTAATTTGTCTAGTTACCATTTTTTCCCTTCCTAGTTCTTCCCTTATCATGTATCCTGGACAACTCCAACTGACCCCCATTACCCATCTCAGAAATCTCTCATGTATGCTTTCCACTTTCCTATGTTCCTTCCATCCCCAAACCTCCACTCCATAACACAACACCGCCCAAACCAACGCATCAAACAACCAAACCCTCATTCTCCAATCGTCCTTGAACCTTCTCTTTCCTATACCCCATACTTGGCCCATTACTTTACTCGCACTTTCGATTCTTTTCCTCACCTGCAAATCGTTTCCCCCTCCTGACTCAAACCAAAAACCTAGGTAACAGAACTCCTCCACAATTTCCACTGTTTGTCCGTTCATCTTCCAAACGTAACCTATTTTGGTCTTTTTATTTCTGAAGCACATCACCTTGGTCTTCCCTACGTTCACCGTCAGTTCTTTTGTATGGTCCCAAATAAAATAGTTTGAAGAATGAATCAATGAATTTTTTAAGTGTTGAAAATTATATCATTTTTGAACAATTTTAACTTAAAAACAGTACAATTTAGTGATTATAAGTTGTTTCTTGAAAATCTTAAATGAAAAATGTCATTTACAAATGAAAAATTAAAAAAAAAATGAAACAATGAAAACTTTAAAATAATGAATATATTAACTGAAATATTTTTGAAAATTAAAAAAAGATTTTGAATTTTCAATCGGATGCATACATTGAATTAATTAGGTAAGGCATTCAAATTGAAATAGTTCAATTTTTAACGTAAAAATCTATAAATTATTTAATTATAAGCAGATTCAGAATCGTCTTATAAAATCAATCTTATTATAATTCTATTGTTAAGAGTCGTACTACAGTTCAATTTTAAAAATAAATACTTAATTTATATTTACAGTTTATCAACTTAACATTTTTCTTGTTTTCTTTTTTCTTGTCGAAGTTAACCCGTACCACCGAGCCTTCGAAATTAACATGCGGTTTTAAATGGGAAAAGCTTGATTTACAAAAAAATGGGAAAAAGAGCTAATTGTTATAAAATTATTGTGAATTGTTATCATGCTTGGAAAGTGACCCCAAAAAATGCAAAATAGCAGTTCTCTATTAAATTCATACTAAAAACGGTGTTCTTCGGATTTTCTTCACAAGAATTATTTTTAATTAATAAGGGACGAGTTTCCAAGTATTTTGTAAATAAGTTTTTATTATTCAAACAATAATTATTTGTTTATTCAAATCCGGCAAAATATGCCGGATATGTCAATAGATAGAAAATCTACAGTTCATTATTATTAAAGTAGGGTTATTGTTACATTGGTAGATTAGGATTCTTATCCTATTGGAAAATAACTGTCCAGAAACTTTTGCAGGACATTATATATAAGAGAAAATAAATTTCTATACTCCCACATGTGCGTGAGATATTATTTGCTTTATGTAAGATTTCAATTTCAGTCAACGTTTACCGACGATGTTTACACATAAATCTGTCTTGGGTCATAGTTTAGGACGCACGTGATTTATTTGATTAGAAGATGAAAATAAAAAATGTCTACTAGTTCATAAAATTATTGTGAAATTTTCTTATGTACGGCGTTTACTAGTAAAGAATAATAAAAAAGTAGAAATTGTGAAAAAAAACTTCGCTCAATTTACAATTTTTTGTAATATGTCCTATTTAGGTACACATTTTGGAAAAAGCTGAATATGTCGAACCTGAATATTCTTCAGCTCAAATCAGAGAAACATGTTATCATTTTGCTTCCTCGGAAACATTTTTTTTAGGAATTTTAGGATTTTTTTTGCAATTTTGAAAAGTTTCAAATACCACAAATGAAATAAGTTTCCTTGATTGCAAAATAAGAACATGTTTTTTGTTTAATCTAAAGAAATGTCAGGTTTGACAGTAGTAGGGCAAGGAGAATTCTGCATTACATTTACCGAGCGAGCAAGGTTCGGTTCCATGCGAAGTTTACAGCGGCCCCATCTATGAGCAAAGATTACAGCTAAGTTTGTGTTCCACCTATTGACAAATATATCGGCTGAGTTTTTGGCATCGTATGCTGGCAGAAATAGTTACCTCCCGCCAGCATTGTAGATTCCTATTCCCGGTCACTTATCCGTCGAGCAAGGTTCTGTTCCATGCTAAGTTTCCGTTCTCGAGTTACCTTAGTGCAGCAGGGAGGGCCTTCATCATCCGTGGCCCAACAGGATCAGCTCCCGCAGTGGTAGGGGCAGTGGAGGCAGCAGCGACCAGATTATTAACCTAGATGCTACATACGAGGACAATATAAGGGCGGGTGCATCCAACCAAGTATGCACTGCGCAGATGTTTAGTGGGGTGTCAACGGAGTCATAGTGATGTACCTGAAGTTCCGAACGTTCAAATGAACGAAATGAAAAAAAAAATATATTTTTTTTTCTGAAATTAGCCTAGCGGAAATAGTTCAGGAAGGCGTAAAAGTAAATATTATAAAGGAAAAATCCAAACATAATTAATTTTTAGAGGGTATAACACCCTCAAATGTTCATGGTGATAGGGCCAACACATAATGTGCAGAATGACCGTCATTACACACTTTTTTTTCGAGTTAAAAATAGTATTAAATTACCTTGTCATAAAACAAGTTTTTCCAGTGGGGTAGGAGCCAGCGAAAAAGATATTTAAAACCACCCTTAGTCATTCAGAATCACAAAATCGTCGAAATGACCGTCATTACACACTTTTTTTTCGATTTAGAAATAGTATTAAATTACCTTGTCATAAAACAAGTTTTTCCAGTGGGATAAGAGCCAGCGGAAAAGATATTTAAAACCACCCCTAGTCATTCAAAATCACAAAATCGTCGAAATGACCGTCATTACACCCTTTTTTTCGAGTTAGAAATAGTATTAAATTACCTTGTCATAAAACAAGTTTTTCCAGTAGGATAAGAGCCAGCGGAAAAGATATTTAAAACCACCCTTAGTCATTCAAAACCACAAAATCGTCAAAATGACCGTCATTACACACTTTTTTT
>CAKNXH010056210.1:5192-69549 GCA_932178445.1 Andricus quercusramuli
TGAAAATTTAACTAGTTCCTTGAAAATTAAATAGTTTCGCTGAAAATGAAACTATTCCATTTTCCATTGAAAAAATATCCTTTTTTTTTAGTTGGAAATTCAACTATTTGGTCGGAAATTCATCTATTCGAGTTAAAGATTCATTATTTTAGTTGACACATCGTCTTTTTCGTTTCGAATTCAACTATTCCTGTTGAACATTCATCATTTTCGTTGAAAATTGATCAATTTGATTGAAAATTTAACTAGTTTCTTGAAAATTAATTTGTTTCGCTGAAAATTTAACTATTGCATTTTTCATTGAAAAAATATATCCTTTTTTTAGTTAGAAATTCAACCATATGGTCAAAAATTCGTCTATTGGAGTTAAAGATTCATTATTTTAGTTGAAATAAGTACTTTTTCGTTTAAAATACAACTATTCCTGTCGAAGATTCATCATTTTCGTTGAAAATTGATCAATTTGATTAAAAATTTAACTAGTTCCTTCAAAATTAATTTGTTGAACTGAAAATTTAACCATTCCATCTTTCGTTGAAAATTATCCTTTTTTTAGTTGGAAATTCAACTATTTGGTCGAAAATTCCACTATTCGAATCAAAGATTCATTATTTCAGTTAACACATCTACTTTTTCGTTTGAAATACAACTATTCCTGTTGAAGATTCATCATTTTTGTTGAAAATTTATGAATTTGATTGAAAATTTAACTAGTTCCTTGAAAATTAATTTGTTTCGCTGAACATTCAACTATTCCATATTCCATTGAAAAAATATCCTTTTTTCAGTTGGAAATTCAACTATTTGGTCGAAAATTCATCTATTCGAGTTAAAGATTTATTATTTTAGTTGACACATCGTCTTTTTCGTTTTGAATTCAACTATTCCTGTTGAACATTCATCATTTTCGTTGAAAATTGATCAGTTTGATTGAAAATTTAAATAGTTTCTTGAAAATTAATTTTTTCAACTGAAAGTTTAACTATTCCATTTTTCATTGAAAAAATATCCTTTTTACAGCTGGAAATTCAACTATTTGGTCGATAATTCATCTATTCGAATTAATGATTAATTATTTTAGTTGACACATTGTCTTTTTCGTTTCAAATTTAACTATTCCTGTTGAAGATTCATCATTTTTGTTGAAAATTGATCCATTTGATTGAAAATTGAACTAGTTTCTTAAAAATTATTTTGTGTAACTGAGAATTGAACTATTCCATTTTTCTTTGGAAAAATATCCTTTCTTTAGTTGGAAATTCAACTATTTGGTCGAAAATTCATCTATTCGAGTTAATGATTATTTATTTTAGTTGACGCATCGACTTTTGCGTTTCAAACTTAACTATTCCTATTGAAAATTCATCATGTTCGTTGAATATTGGTCAGTTCGTTTGAAAACTTAACTAGTTCCTTGAAAATTAATTTCTTCAACTGAGAATTTAACTATTCCATTTTTCGTTGGAAAAATATCCTTTTTTTAGTTGGAAATTCAACTATTTGGTCAAAAATTCCTATAATCGAGTTAAAGATTTATTATTTTAGTTGACACATCGTCTTTTTTGTTTCAAATTTACCTACTCCTGTTGAGGATTCATAATTTTTGTTGAAAATTCATTAATTTGATTAAAAATTTAACTAGTTTCTTGAAAATTAATTTGTTTCGCTGAAAATTCAACTACTCTATTTTCCATTGAAAAAGTATCCTTTTTTTAGTTGGAAATTCAACCATTTCCCTGGCGGACCGAACGAACGGAGCGGATACGCTACAGCGTATCCTTATAGTATCCACATCGTATCCTCTCCGTATCATGCAAGAAAAACTCATTAAAAAAGGAAGATGAACATTTCACTTATTGAAATTCGGAGTCTACGTGAAATTTTGCGTTAAAAGGTCACGGAGTAATCGCAATAGTTTTTCTTGCAACATTAAAAACTTTCAAAAAATATAATGCTTATCGATAACGTGGGCTGAAGGCGGCTTCAAACGCATCGTCGACGGATAAAGCCTATGAACTGCTACTGAATGACGATGCGTTTGAAGTCACCTTCAGCGCACGTCATCGATAAGTATTATATTTATTAAAAGTTTTTTATGTTGCAAGAAAAACTATTGCGATTACTCTGTGACCTTTTAACTCAAAATTTCTCGTAGAATCCGAATTTCAACAAGTGAAATGTTAATCTTTCTTTTTTAATGAGATTTTCTTGCATGATACGGAGAGGATACGAGGTGGATACTATAAGGATACGCTGTAGCGTATCCGCTCCGTTCGTTCGGTCCGCCAGGGTTGGTCGAAAATTCATCTATTCGAGTTAAAGATTCATTATTTTAGTTGACACATCGTCTTTTTCGTTTCAAATTCAACTATTCCTGTTGAACATTCATCATTTTCGTTGAAAATTGATCAGTTTGATTGAAAATTCAACTAGTTTTTAAAAAAGTATTTTGTGTAACTGAGAATTGAACTATTCCATTTTTCGTTGAAAAAATATCCTTTTTTTAGCTGGAAATTCAATTATTTGGTCGATAATTCATCTATTCGAATTAATGATTAATTATTTTAGTTGACACATTGTCTTTTCCGTTTCAAATTTAACTATTCCTGTTCAAGATTCATCATTTTTGTTGAAAATTGATCAATTTGATTGAAAATTTAACTAGTTTCTTGGAAATAGTTCCAGCTGCCACCGACCGATGGCGCCACTGGTCAGTTACCGACAGTCGGTTACTCGCGCAGACTCTTGATTCAGTCAATAAGCATGATCCCTGCCTTACCGACCGAACCCACAAGCAACTTTTATGTAGTTGGCGCGGACAGTTCGGTGGCAGGGTACTGGTAAAAGCTAAACGTCGGTAAAACAATGACCGATAATTTACCGATAAACGATAATCGTTCCGTGTTAATATGTCACTCAGGGCCGTCTTTACAATAGGGCCGTCGGGGCCGCGGCCCGGGGCCCCCACATTTTAGGGGCCCCCACAAAACACTAGAAACTGGACAAACTTCTGCATCGCCTCCTACTTCGATGACCTTTTTGTTTTCTAGAAGTCAGGGATGAATAACGTTTCTTGAGTCCGGTAATGGGCCGCCACAATGTAACCGGCCCGGGGCCCCCGCAACCCTAAAGAAGGCCCTGATGTCACTAGTCGATAAGTTGTTACCGGCAACGTTTTTAAACATACAGTCGATAAATGTGATATCTGTTTTACCGCGAGAGTGTGACACCGAAGTTCAGATACATGCCGCGGCGTCTCCTCGTGGGGTCTCCGGCCCATATTCAGAGGCGCGCAGACGTGGAATTTCTCGCGCTCCCTATCCTGCTAGGGCATAGTGGGGACTTCTCTTTAAAAAGCCCATATTCTGAGGCGTTGATTTCAATTCGCGTTGTGGTGAAATGTGGATCAGTGTGAAGTCAGAAGTGGCTAACGAATTAAAGTGTCGTGTGAAAAAAGTGCGTCAAAATAAATGTCAATGGTTGAGAAGAAGAGTGGTGCTACGGAAAATGTGTGTTGTTATTCGTCCAGTGATTCAAGCAGTGAAAAGTGTTCGTCATATTGCCTTATGCTACTAATTTAATTTTATCGTGTGTTCTTAGATTGCTAAGAGATCTGGAGTGTCTGGAGAAGCTCATCGTTGTCATCGTCGGCACCATCCAAATCACGTTCCAGCTCAGCATCACCGCTACCGCAGACACCGCTACCGCTACCACAGACACCGCTACCACTACCACAGAAACTATCGATGGCATTACCACCAGCATCATCATCCTCATCACTAATAGAATCATTGCCGCTCCACTTCAGTCATCATCATCACTGCACGCAGCTATCGTGAACGGATGTAAGCAGTGATGACGAAGAAAGAAGTGCCAGTAAAAGACGGAACACCGAAATAATGAATCCTACTTATCGTAAAAAAACACAGCCAGTCATTATAAGCGGACGTAAACCTGAATGTGCGTCAAATAAAAATAAGTAGATATATCGACGGCTCCATTCAACATGAGTCTATGTACTGACAGCGCCGTGTATGAGACTATTCCCTATGCTTATACACAGAGCATAGTTTCATACAGGGCTCTGTCAGCACATAGACTCATACTGAATGGAGGCTTACTTCTTTAAATTCAAATTATTTTTTATAATTATATTTTATGAGAGTTCATTCCAATAATTTGGTTACTGTCATGGATTGTGGCAGTGAAGGGTGATCCATCTGCATCGTTAAACCTCAATGCTGCTGCTGTAAATCATACCATCAAAAAGATCCTCGTTTCCACTTGAAAACAATAGATCTTCCTTTACCTCGATTTAAGACTAGAAGACAAGAAATCGAAGAGATTTTACAGGTCAAAGTCCATGTAGTATATATATATATATATATACATACATACATATATATATATATAGCCTACTATATCGTTTTTTCAAGTCTATCAATCATAGATGGCAGCAGATGCAGCTTACGATCCTTTGCGTCCTGGTTATTTGGAACAATCACTACCCTCATTACCACCCCCAAATAAGAAATCAATTTCTGAGAAAAAGGTGGAGTCTAAAAACCAGGAAAAACGTTAAAAAACTGATAATATACCGCTAGTCCATAATGAAAGGAAAAATTAATACAGCAAAAGAAGTTGTCTCATTATTCTCAAGCATAAGGGATGCACGATTGAATATTAAAAAATATTTGAAATTTGTGAAAGAAAAATTAATAATAATTTTTTTAAATGTCATCCATGTAAGATTTTATACCTAATATAAGAGTAATGAATAAAAAATGTTTATTCTTCTACTTTAAGGTTTGTATTATTCATTATTTTTACGTTGTATTTTCCCAAAACATGCACAATACTTTCAGATATAAAAACTATAAATTGAAATCTTCTAGAAGCTTCGAAAAAATAAGACTCTTGAGTTATAGTAGTGGCATTCAATACAGGTAATGGTCGTGAAATTTAATTGTTAATAACATTATTATTGACTTAGTGGTACCATCTATCAATGATATCAAATGTAATAGCTAGAAATTTGAAACATTTTGATTTAGCTTGACTAATGCTTACCTTTAATTTCTTTTTATTCAAGAAAAAGACCGAACCTACTTTTATAAAGTAAAATCTTAAACTAATTTAACAAGGTAAAATCTTAGCATAATTTGTTAAAAGAAACATTCTTAAAACATTTTAAATACGAATATTTTTTGAATATGATCTTAGTCTAATCTAAAATAAATAAGCAATTTTCTTTCATGAAAAATGTGAATATTTATTCACAAATTTTGTTTTTACAATGTGTCATTGATATAAAAAATTGTGTCTACTGCACATATTCAATTTCGAAATTATTATATTGTCCTAAAAGGTAGATGAAGAAGAGTTTATTCGTTTTGGCTGCTTCTTCCAGGTTTTCAAACGTCTTCTCACATTGTGCATCTTCAGATACTTTCATAATTCTGGAAGGTAAGAAAACGGAAAACTGGTTTTCTAATTCAGCGATAATTCTGGTGGCATATTTAGTTCGAACTTTTCGAACTCTTGTCACAACATGCTTTTTTATTTAGGGTAAGGTCAGACAACGGTTTGGTAGGCATAATCTCAACCATTCGGCCAACTGAATTCAAAGCTTTGAGATCCATCTTCCCCAAAGGCATCTCGATTTTTCTTTTCGCAAGATCTCAAACATTCACTTCACTGCAATTTGTTCAATGGAACCACACTGCAATCTTTCACTGCTTTAATAGTCCTCCATCCCCACTTCTCAGACATAACCCCACTCATTGCACATGCGGACAAATGTTCTAGAAGCTTCGAAAAAATCAGACTGTCGAGCTATAGTAGTGGCATTCAATACAGGTAATGGTTGTGAAATTTAATTGTTAATAACATTATTATTGACTTAATGATACCATCTATTAATGATATTAAATGTAATAGCTAGAAATTTGAAACATTTTGATTTAGCTTGACTAATGCTTAACTTGTGGATAGGTTTAAAAGTAATGAACACTTTCAATACCTTTAATTTTTTTTTATTCAAGAAAAAGACCAAACCTACTTTTATAAAGTAAAATCTTAAACTAATTCAACAAGGTAAAATCTTAGCCTAATTCTTTGAAAGAAACATTCTTAAAACATGAATTCACACATATTATAAAAGTCTTTAAGCTTTGTATTTTTCAAACAACAATCTGTAGTATCAACACTTTTAGTCACATCATCAGCATCATCGTCGCCAGCACTGCTTCCAGCATAGAAACTGATGGTTGGCCGATCCTGAAGAGTTAAGAACCAGGTCTTGAGCGTCAGGACATTTCGGACAGCGCAGTTGTGATTTCAGAACTGGGTATGATGATTACACGTGATGGAAACTGCATTGTGTAATTTCTTTAGCGAAGGGAAGCCCAAATCCTCCAAAGTGAGTACATGCAAGCCAAACTCGTCAAACCATTTCTTCTTTTCAAGTCCTTTGACGTAAATAGCACAAGCACCAAGTAGTATATCTTGAAGTATAGGTCTCACCTCCTCGTAGGGTATGTCACCAGAAGTCCACCCGATACCGTGATAATTGCGTGACAGCCACAAATTTTCACTCTTGTAACGAGCAGGCAGAGAGTTCCAATAGCAGGGAGGTTTAAAGAGGTAGACCAGGGGTTGAGCCTCTTCCTGGAGGGGAACTATAGCCAATTCCTTGAAGACGAACTGGTTGTTGGGCTTCTTGAAGCCTTGCACGTCTACAATTAACTCCATTTCGATGAAAACTGAATTCTCTTACTAAAATCATCTAGTTTATACCTTTTCTCCTCACCACTATCATCTTAAATCAACTTCTTCACACTACCACTCAGTGGTTGGTACTGAATCATACGGTCATGTATAATTAGACAGTAGGCTGCAGTTTCAGCGGGAAAATTGTCTGCAGATTCAAATTCCAAACGTACGTCCACTGAGGTCTGTTTGAGAAACTCATTTTGTTTTGAGCAATCAATGACACAGAGAGGAGCGTATTCTTTAAAATCACTTTTCTTCAACATTGGTTCAGGCTCTTTACCATAGTAGGCTGTCTGAAAGTTTGCACACATCTCATACAGTAGTGCAAACTGATTATGGTCAAACTCCAGATTTGAATTACCATACGGATAGTACTGTGAATTGCGGAATAACTTGACATTGGTTATATTGCAGTGATCAAAGCGATTAGCATATCTGGCTAGCCTATCCTTTCTACCTGTCTGGAAACCCAGTATAACGTAACATGGTTTTTCCAACTGAGTTGATGTTTTCACAGTCCATATATGTCTTGAGGTGGTGGGAATCAGGGGGTAATCATGCAATTCCCATGAGCGAAAACTCATAGTCGTGAGAAAATCTTTTCCAATGATGTTTAGCAAATTAATCTTTTGCTCATTCGAAGTCATTACATATGGTATCATCCATTCCACTTTATGAATTGAGATCTTATATTGCTCTTCGTTTCCTGGCGCTTGTCGTGCTTGAACAATGGCATTCAAGTCACTGCGTGTTCTTGTCAGGATGAGTTCATGCTTTGCGTTTACAACGATCTTCCGATAGTCTTCAGCAAATCCTAGGATCATACTGAGTGGTATAGTGACATCAGAGTATCCCGCATTATCGGTCAGACGTTTCGTTCCTTCCGGGATGTCTAACCATCCTGCATTCTCCATTAAATAAATTTGCCCAGGGGTAAATGAGACGTAGCTTTTTATGGTGCTAGTGAGACCGACATTTTTGCAACGATCAATCTCAATACCATTGAGTTCATAGCGAACTTCATCAAACAGATAGCAAATGGCATTGCTCACTAGTGCTGTACCAGTAACAGCTGTTACTCCATCAGGCCTTGTCAGTCTGCCATACACATGCAGTGAACTCTTGCTAGGTAGTATACACAAATCTTGATGTTGGACAGCAATTCGAATTTCATCACCGTTGTTGAATGACGATGAAGCATAAGGCTGATGTGAGTGAATCTCATAGTGAGCTATGGACTCATCAAATCTCACTGGTGCTTGAATGTTTAGTATTTTTTCCATTTTTATTACAACAGAAGGAGATGATCAATATCTTGAATGGTCGCTTCAGTTTCTTTTTCCACGAGGTTTGATCTTCAGACCAAGCTGTGTCAGAAAGAGCACGTTCTGAGGTGTTAGCGCCTTGCGTGCTGCTTGAGAACTGGCGTGTGTTTCGCATGTTGACGCTGTTATATAAACACCTTTGCGATCGTACACCATACCCATTATGATGACTTGACGTGCAGTAGTATTGTTATCACCTCTCTTTGGAAATTCACCAAGTCTCCGTCTTGATCAACTATGCGGAGCTGAATTTGTGGTATTGTCTTCATAGCGATTGGAAGGTGAATGACGTGTGACGGCACTTCAACGATCTTATATCCTGGTGGTACAACAGGAAAGAATTCATGAATCGTGTGCACTTTGCGATTGTTTATGTAAGCTCCAGTAGTGATATTACACTCAACTCGCAGATCATTCACTTTGAGAATAGCCACAGGTAGATCCGAAGTATGAGTCTTATTGGCTTCGAGAACACGTGGAGCGAATCCCAACAATTGTGCAATAGAATCGTGAGGTTGAAAGTTCACTTTGCGATCACACTTTATCTCGCTGCGCAATGTGTTATTATTTGGCTTGATGTTTATTGTAATTCTATCAATTGCTAGAGCTACCTGGACACAACTCTCAATGTCTTCAACCTCATAGCTGCCAGTAGGTATGGTCACAACTCGATCACCAACATAGATTTTATTCTTTCCAGTGTCAACGTTAGGAATCGCATTAAATGTGAGCATCTCAACGAGTCCAAGTACATAGTTCTTATGAGGAGAGAGTTCTATTGGTGGAAAATACTCTGAGTCTAGCATTTATATTTAGTTGTCCAGGTAGAAATTTTAAGCACAAGTGACCACATTCAACACTGTCATAATCCTGATATCTGTCATGATTGTATTTTATCACGCTACCAACACCTAGGTAATCTACGAGATACAAAGGTGGACGAAGATTACCGAAACTGTCAAAATATAGGACATTATCACCGATCTTTCTATAACTTACACAGTGGGTACCTGGGCCGTGACTATCATCAAGTTTAACAATAGCTGACTCAATTTGACGAGGTCCCTTTACTGGTAGTTGATTACGCATAAATACTCCACGAAAATGTGAAATCTTTAGAGCTTTAGCATACTTGAAAAGATCGGTATCAGTGAGTGTATGGTGAGGTAGCTTCACTACACGTTTTTTGATGCCGGTTTTAGATGAAGTCCCTGTCCTTTTCGGTAAGGTTTCATATGAAGACCTAATCCTTTTCTGTAGGGTTTTAGGTGTAAACCTTTTCCTAGAGCAATAGCCTCTATTGCATTGTTATGACGTTGAGCTTCTGCCAGTTGTTGCTTGGCTGCGCTAGCATCATTTACCGCCTTAGCTACACCTGCTGCTCCACCAGAGAGAGCTCCAAGTGCACTGAGTCCGGCAAAAATTGGAATCAGTGGAAAAACACCACCGACTTTCGAAGGGATTGGTAGAACACGTGGATTTTGCACTTGATGTTTATCGCCTGCACTTTCGACAGCTTTCTGTGCACCTCTGATTGCAGACTTGATTGCCACTTTTGCATCACTACTTCTTTTCATTGCTTTCTTAGCTGCATTCACAACCTTTCTGAATGCTATTAGTTTATTTCTTGCAGCTGGTTTCTTTTTCACACTAGGTTTCCTCTTCTTTGAACTGGGTTTCTTCGTCAGCCCCATACCGAGTTTCGCTTTGGCATTCATAATGTTAGTTATTGCTAATGCTGCCGCTTTCTCGCTAATTCCAGCTTCTTTAGCAAAAACGCGCTGCCAGGCTTTGCTAGCTAGTGCACGATCTGCAGCGTTTCTCGCTTCAACGTTTTCACGATTTCGCGAGTATGCAATGTCGTGTTCTTTACACGCAGCGTCTAGAGGATTGATACCGGGATCACCTCTAGCAAGTCGTTTGGCTAGCTTAGTACCTGGACCACAGTATTGGTAGCCAGGCAAGTGCAACTCAAACGGCAAGTTGTTTATAACTTTGTTGATCAATCCTTTACCTCGATGATGACGACGTGATACTTTGTTTCCTTTACGGTGCACAATCATTCTTCACTGAGCGAAGGTAAGCATGCAACTGATGTAAGAATTATATAAGGGCTGTATTTATAGCTTTCATGACAGTCGAGTTCAAGATGCGCTTTAAGACACAACCCGTTAAACTTCCAGTTGGCGACTTTGACACCTTAGTTCAATCGGAGAAGAAGACGGTAAAACGTCATGGCAGCCTACTACCAGACAGCATTCGAGCAGTATTATGTGGACCATCAAATTGTGGCAAGACGAATACATTACTTGCCCTAATCCTACACCCAAATGGATTGAAATTTGACAATGTCTACCTCTACTCAAAATCCCTCAAACAACCAAAGTACAAATTCGTGTAGCAGGTGTTAAATAATGTAGAAGGTGTTGAATATTTTCTTATTAGTGAGCATGAAGATGTAATACAACCAAGTGAAGCTCAAGCAAATTCGATAATTGTATTTGGCGATGTGGCCTGTGAGAAACAGGATAACATTAGAGCCTTTTTCTGTATGGGAAGACACGCTCATGTTGATAGTTTTTACTTATGACAAACTTACGCTCGAATTCCTAAACATCTTGTTCGAGCTAATGTCAATATGTTGATACTTTTCAAGCAGGATGAGAGGAACTTGAGACATGTGTATGATGATCATGTGAATACTGATATGAGTTATTCTCAGTTTCGAGACTTATGTTCAGCATGTTGGAATGCTGATAAGTATGGATTTTTTGTTATTGATAAGGACAGTGAGCTCGACAAGGGAAGATGCAGAAAAGGTTTTGACTGTTTCATCTCTCTATAAGTACATGTCATGTAGTGAAAATGATGTCATTATAAATTGAGACATCAACACGTCATTATGTCAAAGTTTCACAAAGAGAAGGAGGTGCTCCGTCAAATTGCTAAAGCTATTGAGGCGATTCGACGTAAACGTCGAAAGCTCAAAATGGGTAAAGAAGCCACTGAAAAGATCATGAGTTAAACGTTTAAGCCAATCGTCATGTCACTGCAAAAACTGGTTGATATATCAAATCTTTCAGTCAAGAAGGAAGTTCAACAAAATGAGCTTGTAAAGACAAAGGATAAGGAGGATGAGCATGAGAAGGAGGATGACGAGCAGGAAGAGGACGACGATAATGCTTCCTTTATGACTGCTGATGCTGAAGGGGAACAAGATACAACTATGCTTCAAGCAGATGCCGTGACTGAGCCTGTTGATAACTACGAGTATTTAACAAACAAATTTCTCAGGATGCTGCAACAAAATAGGAAGCAGTATTTGGATATGGTTTATGGTGTGCGTAAACTCAATGATGACAGTCTTATGATTGGTGACAAACCCATTAGTTTTGAGGGACAATATATCAATGTTGGTGGTAAACAGTATCTAAAGACCGTTGGTCTGCTTGAACTTTTATTCAAACAAAATCCAGAAGAATCTCATATAAGCACTGACGATCGAAACAATTATAAGGAAAATTTGATTGCTACAAATGCACACAAGAAGCGATACAGTCCCAGTGATTCATTCGCACTAGCAGCAATTAAAAGTACAAGAACTTTATTTCGAAACTGTTCAACGTATCACGCAGACGATCATCCAAAGGTGGAGGTTCCCTAGCATAGTATATGGTAGCAAGAAAAAATGTAAAGACTGACTACGTCTACTGAGACGACCCTAACGAACTTGTTGATCGTCTTCGTCTACTCCTAGCGTCACAGGCAGCAGGCAACCCGAGTCACAACAATTAAATTATATCAATCATTGAGGAACTGCGGGAAGCTGAAATCATATATTAGAAGGGTACTGAGAACGCTTTCATCAGTATTACGATGATTATCGATGTGTTTGGACGTCACCTGGATCGAACCGCTGCAGGAAGCCGTGGGCCGCCTGGTGTTGGATTCAAGATTACTTCTGACGGCCATTACGATGTAGATGGCAAGAGAGTTTGTAACGTTAGTGAGGCCAAAGAACAATACGACGCAGTCAATTTGGGACTTGTACAGCGTATTGTACAAAACGAGATACGTACTGTGTATCAAATCACATCATCTATGCGAACAGAGATTTACAATAATAGTTTGATGTTACGTTTACTGGAAGAATCAATCAACGAAAAACTTAAAAATCTGCAGATTGACACCCAAAGAGATTTATCAGTCCGCAACACTGAACTCATTTTCCAGTTGGACGCTCGATTAAACGCACTCGAGAATGGACAAGGAGAAATTGGCAGTAGTCACAGAACTGCATAAACCTTCTAGAAAGAATTATCCACGTCGTCGCGTGCAAACGCGTGGTATAGACGAGACGTGGCAGGCAGATTTGGTTGAAATGCTACCCTATGCCCGTGAGAATAATGGCTACAAGTATTTACTTACCGTTATAGATATTTTCTCCAAATACGCTTGGGCGGTTCCTGTTAAAAGCAAGAGTGGACCAGATGTCACTTCAGCAGTGCAATCTATACTTGTGCAGGATCGTCTGCCAAAAAACGTACACACCGATGAAGGCAAAGAATTTTATAATTCACGTTTTAAAAAACTTATGCAACGATATGACATCAATCTCTACTCAACGCATAGTAATCTAAAGGCATCAATCTGTGAAAAATTTAATCGCACGCTTAAGAATAAGATGTGGCCACAATTTAGCTTAAGAGGCAACTATAAGTGGATAGACATTTTGCCTACTCTCGTCTCCAAGTACAACAATACCAAACATCGATCAATCGGTATGAAGCCAAAAGATGTCAATGTCGAGGATGAAGAGGAGCTGATGCAATGCTTAAAAAAACTGCGAAATATACCGATGAGAAGACCAAAGTTCAAAGTTGGTGACAAAGTTCGAATCAGCAAGCACAAGCACGTTTTTGGGAAAGGATACACTCCCAACTGGACAACAGAGATATTCACTGTGGATCGAGTTATGCTTACGAATCCAGTGACGTACAGGCTCAAAGACTATCAAGAACAACGCGTGGCTGGTGGATTTTATGAGCAAGAACTTTTCAAAGTTAAACATCCAGATGTATACCTTGTGGAAAAAGTAATCAAGAAACGTGGTAACAAAATATTTGTAAAGTGGCTAGGTTTTGACAGTTCACACAACAGCTGGATAGATTAATCAGATATGTAATCAACTTTGCGCAATGTTAAATCCACTCTGTGCAATGTCGAACCAATGATGAATCAATGTTTAACCAACGATGAATCAATGCTGAACCAACGATGAATCAATGTTGAACCAATGTTGAACCAATGATGAATCAACGGCGATTAATTGTTAAACTAAATTATGAGATTCATAATACTAAATCTACGCTTGTGCTAACTAGATGTAAGATTTTCGATACATAAAAAAAGCCATTCATATACATATATTATGTTTTTTTTCAATACGACCCTTATATCTACTATTTACAATTATTTACAACTTGAACCTAATCTTACACCAGAAGATCTAGCAATTCTTCATCACTATTGCTTAAAACATCATCGACATCCATTACGCTGATTCTATAATGCCCCCATGCGAGGGTGTCTGTACTGTTTGGGAGTAAGTATCGCTTATCGTCATAGGGACTCAGTGCAATCTTTTGTTGTTCAATAGTTTCGACGTTGTGTAGTCTTGACCTGATCACATATTGCGTTCTAGATTGGATACATAAATTTCGCAAGCATTCGGTGTAATCATCGAAGGTGATAATTTCCTTTACAACGGCTGTTTTTACACCTTTGGCTTTTTTAACAGAGTCCTCACCATTGACACGGACACTATACATCTTAATGCGCAAACCAACAAATTCTGTAATTATTTTACCATTACATTCATCTTTCATCAAACCCAAAACTTTCTTGCTTTTTGCGGCATTCCAAAAATATTGTCTCGAGGGTGATCTGATGTGTCGAACTGTTGAATATTCTTTTCCATATCTTCTTTCATGTGGGCATAAATGTCCTGACCCTTCACTTCATATATTAAACTGTCTGTGTCAGTGTACAAGAGTTTACAGTTGTTACGATATTTTTTACGCATGTAATCGCAGTGAAAATCATAAATTAGGATTTTAGATACATCCAGCACTGTCAGACCCACATAGATTGGCTTATTAAACAAAACTTATGTCTTTCTTAACTCTATAGCCATGAGATTTTCACTGAAAATGGCTCGGCTGTGGAAGTTCGGTTTAGCTATGAGGGCTTCTGCTCCATACCTACCCTCCCATTTCGCCACGAGTTTCACGTTTACATGCTTTCGTACGTTCTCCATTGTCTTCCCGTAAACTGCATTATTCATCAATTTGTATAAGTTCTTTTCGAATTCATTTTTAGCTTGTGCTCTCTTTTCTGTATTGAAATCTATATAGCTCTTGAGCCATGTTGGCTGATTGAATTTAAGTACTCTGTGAATTTTGAGTAATACAAGACCGTTTGCAAGAGCATGTTTGAGAGCTCGGTAATGGAGAACGTACTTATGTTTCAGTAGGAGGGTAGTTAGAAGCTTCTCCTGGTTGGAACCCGGTGGTTTCGAGTGTTCTGGACAAAACGGTAAATCATTATGCTCATCATGAACCTCAGGTGGATAGTATAAATCAACTTCTAGAATATAACCAATGGGGGAATCATTTGGAATATTGAAATCAAAATTTTCTAAATTTGAAACCCACTAGAAACCATCGTAAGGAAGCGGTTGTCCCATTTCCCAACCATAAAGGTTGTTTGCATCGAAATATACAATGTAGATGATCTCACCTCTTTCATTGAAAACTTTCATATACTTGTTGTTAGCAATGGTGTATCGGTTGGAGCATTGACACACTCCACCCTTTTTACCCTTCTCAATCATCAATAGCATATCAACATCAGTGAGGAGTTCCAATCTTATCCTTGTATATTTGAGCATGGCGTCCCATGTGAAGCCAGGAGTCGTATAGTAATGTGCTGGATCGAGACCGTAAGACATGAGACACTGTTCTCGGAAATTTTCAAACACATCAGCCAACAGCAACACATCAGTCTTCATGTATAGTTTTACGTATTCGCCGAGGGTTTTGACACTGAATGCACACCATACCTGTTTTGCATGTTCGTAGTCCTCGTCAAATATTGATGAATCATTCAGGGTACTGTGAAACTTTTCTTTTGGTGGAAGCTGGTTTTCTTTCAGTCTCACCCTCGAGTCCAGGTATTCATAGGGGATAACATCTTTCCTCGTTAGAAGTTCAACCTTCTCACTCTCCATTCCAGAAAACATTGCACTCACGATTTTATAGTCAGTGAGATACGATGCTAACTTTTCCAAGGACGATGCCATGAATCTGAATGAGTCAATGAATCGGAATTTTATCTGTGTTCCATTAACATATTTGGTAAAAGATATGTATTTTTCCTTATTTAGTGCCAGAACTTTTACTTTGCCTTCAAATTGTGTAGCAATGTCGAGGATGATAATGTGGGCATCATACCCACTCAAGTTGTGGAACACAACAGGTATGATGTTGGAATCTTGATAAGCTAGATTACAGTATGCATGTGCGAGACCTCGATATTTTCCTGTCAGGTGACAGTGATCACGGACCTTCTTCATGGGTGGGTGTAGGGCTTTCTGACAGATATGACATGTAGTGGCTTCAAAGAAAGTTTCCTGTTGCCTTGGTGTTAGTTTCTGCATCGGAACTGGAGATGCCCGTATTTTCTCACATTTATTTGCAATTAACTGTAACTCTCGAGCAAACCACTTTGCTGGTTCCACACCTTTAGGACATGAGTTGTAGAATGACAGTGAATCATTGTAACTGCACTTGAATAAGTACCCGATGTCAAAAACTTCATGTTTCTGGAATACTTTAGTGTTTGTTGTCTGTTTTTGTACGTCTCCACTTGGTATTAATAGGGACTCACAATCGGCATGGATAATGAATGATACCTTTTCTCTATGCTTGAAATTTTTGAATTCAATTATATTTCTGCCAGGTTTTGGTAGCATTATTTTACAATCATTCACTTTTTTTACAATCTTCCCTATGAGCTACCAGCGTCTCTATTTTTGAAAAGTAGTGCAAGCATCTTTCACAGATATGTTTTCTTCCATCATGTTTCGATAGCTGGTAGCTAACTAATCGAGAAAGATCTTTGACCCATACATAGTGGAAGTTGAAAGACTGAGTTCTGGTATCCTGTTGATTGCTTTCTTCTTCGTCATCACTGCTGTCTTCATTTACATATTCCTCTTCAATTCGGAGGAGATTTACATGAGTTTCCCTCACCTGCGAAGTGAGATGAAGAGGAACCACTATCAACTTTTGCTTCTTTTTAATCAAGCCATAAATATTCACTGAAATGCCATTTAGTGCTTCAAATTTTGATACATCTTTCATTGCTACTGGAAAATTTATTCCAGAGAAGTTTAATTTATCCTTGTACTGCTTATAGCTGGTCACGCGTTTAGCAATATCGTTTTTGTTAGGGGGATATATGGCTGATAATATAGCCCACTTGAAGCACTCATTGTCATTCATATTTTGCACGTTAACACATGCTTCTTTTCTCTTGATCCGTAAAGGAAGATCAATGTAAGAGCTGCCTTTCATAGGGTTTAGATTGTTGATATTCACTTCTAATTTCACAATAGAGTGTAAGGTCCATCCAGAGTCTTTCTTTTGAAACTCCTCCATTTCAGTTAAGATAGGTTAAGATAGATTCAGTTGGCAAACCATATTTTCAAATCCGTGGTGACGTATATCTCTTCATTTTTTGATTTAAAGTTCTTTACATCAGGTTCCTCCTTACCAATATTTAGATAATATGCATTTAGCACAGTGTTGATTTTAAAAGCTCTATGTTCACGCAAGGATCGGCCTACATGTATAACAAATAGAACTTGGGCGTCATCAAGAAAGGCAAGAACATCCTCATGAACCAGGTTCACAACAATGCATGTTTTCACTCGACTATCGAATGCTTTGTCGACGTCAATCCACTACACTCGATCGTTAATGTCATTGCGTTTCTTCTGAAGTCCACTACCCTTTTTAGCGAGAAAATCGAAACGAGCTTTAAAACGTTCCAAGTGTTCAATAATATTTTGGCACTTTCTTTTCTGATTTATTGACAGTCGTGGTATACATGACAATTCCTTTCGCACTGCTTTTAAACATAGTATACACTCGTTCCGCCATCGATTAACTTTGTTTAGTTGTACGTTCCCCGATGATGATGATGATGAAAGCAGGGTCAGTACATCCTCGAAAGCAGGAATAAGTTTCACACACTCATTGAGGATCATTTTCTACTAGATGCAGACTCTATACACTAATAATGTTTTAACTTTACAAGTTATTCTTTCTGTTTTGATAATTTTATATTTACTATCCACTTTAATTATACTGCCTCGCACGATAGAATGACAGCACTCTGATTTGATGTCTTCTTTTATAGTCCGCTATCCCCAACTCCACCAATACCTCTAGAAGGTTCTAGAACTTAAGGATTACCCTAGCCCTATGTGTCACTTGAATTCAACATGTGCGACATTGAATTTTACTTTAATTTAACTGACTTGATGGTGGTGCCATAAATTGCTCGTAAGAACTTATTAGCTGTTGTCATCTTAGCACGGATATGAACCATCATCTTCTGTCGGTAAATATAAGGCGCCTCTGAATATCACATTTATCGACTGTATGTTTAAAAACGTTGCCGGTAACAACTTATCGACTAGTGACATATTAATACGGAACGATTATCGTTTATCGGTAAATTATCGGTCATTGTTTTGCCGACGTTTAGCTTTTAACAGAACCCTGCCGCCGAACTGTCCGCGCCACCTACATAAAAGTTGCTTGTGGGTTCGGTCGGTAAGGCAGGGATCATGCTTATTGACTGAATGAAGAGTCTGCGCGAGATACCGACTGTCGGTAACTGACCAGTGGCGCCATCGGTCGGTGGCAGCTGGAAATACGTAGTGGTGCCGCCGAGCTGTCGTAGCTATACTACTTATTCCATTTTCCGTTGAAATAATATCCTCTTTTTAGTTGGAAATTCAACTATTTGGTCTAGAATTCATCTATTCGAGTTAAAGATTCATTATTTCAGTTGACACATCGACGTTTTCGTTTAAAACACAACTATTCCTGTTGAAGATTCATCATTTCCGTTGAAAATTGATCAATTTGATTAAAAATTTAACTAGTTCCTTGAAAATTAATTTGTTGAACTGAAAATTTAACCATTCAATCTTTCGTTGAAAATTATCCTTTTTTGAGTTGGAAATTCAACTATTTGGTCGAAAATTCATCTATTTGAGTTAAAGATTCATTATTTTAGTTGACACATCGTCTTTTTCGTTTCATATTCAACTATTCCTGTATAACATTCATCATTTTCGTTTGAAAATTGATAAATTTGATTGAAAATTCAACTAGTTTCTTGAAAATTAATTTGTTTAACTGAAAATTTAACTATTCCATTTTCCGTTGAAAAAATATCCTTGTTTTAGTTGGAAATTCAACTATTTGGTCGAAAATTCATCTAGTCGAGTTAAGGATTCATTAGTTTAGTTAACATATCAGCTATTAATTAAAAATATCTCAAAAAAGAATTTTTGGTTACTGGTTTGAAAATCTTAGACACCAGTATCTCTTTTATGTAGAAACGAATTTAGCAATAGTTATTTGTGATACAAGTGGGTAAAATAGGTGATTGTGTGCGAGTGTGAATTTTGCAGCATAAGCCGGAGATTCGAAGCATGAGTCGGTGGTTAGCGCACGAGCGAACCGAGTGCGAAAACGTAGAAGAGTGCTTCGAACCGCAGGAGAATGGTGCAATCATACGAGTTAACAATCACCTACGCGCACGTGTATCACACGCTATTTTTTGCAACGCCTGTCCGAAAAAGTTGTCAGGAGGTGGTAACGAAAAATAATAATTTTATATTGCATAGAGAGGAGTAAAGAAATTACAAATTAAAAATTTTTTTTCAATGTGTGAAAAAAAATTGAAAAAAAATGTTGAAAAAAATGTTCTGAAAAAAATGTGTGCAAAAAAATGTTTGAAAAAAAAATTTTGTAAAAAAAAATTTGTGAAAAAAAAATCGTGTGAAAAAAATTTTCGAAAAAAATATTTTTTGAAAAAAAAAATTTGTTGAAAAAAATTTTTTGGAAAAAAATTATTTAAAAAAAAAGTTGACGTCTATGTTTTTTTGCCCCCCCCCCCCCTCGGGGGGCTTCGAAACCCTAAAAACAAAACTTCAATCATTAAAACATTTGTTCAAGTTAAATGTAAATTTATTTCAAGAAGATACCAACGCCAGTGTTTAAAGTTACCTATGCCAGTGTCTAAAGTACCTCATCTCGAATGTGCGCATGCGCAGCTTTTCCACCAGTGTCTAAAGTAAGCCATCTTCAAACTGCGCATGCGCGAAAATTTTTTCACGCACATTCTGCTCAAATAAGGTACTTTAGGCACCATCTACATGCATGCAAACGTCAACTTTTGAGGTGGGTGTTGCAAAAAGTACCTTGACTTTTGAAGTTGGAATTTTAGCATTTAAACCTGCAGGTAATGAAAATCAGGTGTATACTCCGAGCGAAAGGATAGGCCAGCTTCTAAATCCACTTTGAGGTCGCCTTGAAAGCTTGAATAATTCTTGATTAACTCGCGTATTGAATTATCTCTTTCAAATATACCTAGGAAATTTTGTGATTTTATATTAAATATTTTCAAACCATCGATTTATAAATGTTTATAAATATAAATGCGAATAACAATTCTTTGAAATGCTTGCAAAAAATTGAAATTAGTGATTTAATTTCAGAATTAAAGCATATAAATACAGACTTCATACCCTTTTCCATATTTCCCTCCTCAGCCTTTTTTAAAGATTCCTCCTTTTCCCTTGTTTTCAAGAAACATTCCTTTGTCTGGTTTGTTTGCATAAATGCAAACTGAATTACTAGAACCCAATAAGGAAAATCGACTATTTTTCTTTGGGATTTAATTGAGTTAAGTCACTCGGTGCAGGGAGTAATGTGGGGAAGAGAGTGTAGATTTTTAGATTGTTCTAGAATTCCCGTCTTAATAATTTAAATAATATTGATCAATTTCTCTAGCGATATATATATATATATATATATAATTTAAAAAAAAGTTAAACAACCGCCGCAGGGTACCACTAAGAGCAAGTGCCATCTAAAAAGAAAATGTCATCAGCCCCCAGTAGAACCGCGGTAAAATACACCTATGGCCACGTCTCACATCCGTGAGATGGGTGGTCACAGGGCACGACGAAATCACAACGACAGGCCGGCGAAACCCTCGTGTGTCTTGAGGACACGAAGCGACCCAAGGATGGCAGCTTTCTGCATCCATCTCGCAAGTGCCTTGGCATATTTTTTGCTCGCGGGTATGGCTTTAAGGTTACGAACCAGTGATAATTTAGCACCTCCGAGAGCACCTATCACAAGGACAATTACTCGTACCGAATATTTTGGGTACAGTCGTTGCAGCTCTCTTTTAAGGTCTTGATACCTCCCCTCTTTTTATTTCTCCTTTGCAGTGATGTTGTATTCGGACGGAGCCGAGAATTCGATCACGAATATCGTTCGTTTCTCGAAGTCTTGGAGAACAATGTCAGGCGTCGAGTGCGCAACGGAGACTGCTGCCCGAAAATCGTAGTTCCAGAAAATCTGGCACTTCTCGTTTCGGACAATTGACTCTATATCCCTTGGAGCGTTCGGCAGGGCAGGGTCGCGACCAACACCGTAAGAGCGACAAAGGTGGTAATAAAGTACTCTTAGGGCCGCATTATGTCTATAGATATACGTTGTTCTTGCGTGGGTCGGACACCCCGATGGTATGTGTTCTAGGTACTCAGCGTGTGCATGACACGCTCTGCACCTATCACTGGGAACTTCTTAACATAAAATGCGGGCGCGGTATGCTAAGGTGGAGATTACACCGTCCTGGCATGCGAAAATAAAGCCCTCTGTACCTGAATTGAGCCCTGATGATTTGAGGAAAGCAAAAGTTTGCTCCTTTGACAAGGACTGTTTTTCTACATTTCTGTGAAAGCTTCCGTGCATATGCTGGTCAAGGAGCTCTTGGTGGAATTTGTAAACCTCTGCTTTCTTCACTTTGGCTTTTAGACGTGAAGTATCTAGATGGAGTAATGCACTTTCCTCACTTCTGATGTTGAAATTCAGGCCAAGGGCCTCGGCAGCTTGCTCCGCGGCTTTGTAAAGGAACGCTCCTTCGCCAATCATCTCGTGGTTTCTGACCATCTTTAGGAGGGGATCTCTGCCATTCCTAACGATGTAAGCTGTACTTAAAACAATTTCCAAAGAGGCATCAATCTCTCTATGCATCTCACTATGTGTGGATGTACCTTCAAGCTTTCCAACAGACAGATGATAAGTCTGTGAGAGGTTGAATCGAAAGCTTTCCGGTAGTCAATCCAGGCCATTGACAGGACGCGCTGATGGGCGGCAGCGTCTTTACAGACACACCTGTCAATCAGCAGGTTCTCTCGACAGCCTGCTACACCTTTTTTCGAGCCTCGTTGTTCGTGCATCTCTCGCCATACAGGCTCAATTCGTCGAACGATCCTGTTGTTTAGGACAGCTGTAAAGATCTTATACAGTGTGTTTAAACAAGTTATTGGCCTGTAATTCTCTGGTCTGGACAAGTTGCCTTTTTTCGCTAGGAGTATAGTGCGTCCTAACACCAGCCACTGCGGCATGGGCGTCACCGACTTTCAATATGAGGTGAATATGCGGGCCAAATGTTAGTGTATAGAAGTAAACTTCTTCCACCAAAAGTTCTTGATACAATCTGGTCCAGCACCGGAAAAGTTCTTCATGCCTCTAAGTGCTTTCTTCACCTCTTCGGCAGTGACTGATGGGCACTCTTCCTCAGATTTTATGAGGCTGTCGCAAAACTCCTTGAAGCGGATGATATTATCAGTATCTTCTTTCAACTCTAGTGTTTTCGGGATCTTGTACACCTCTCTCCAAAAAGTCTCTACCTCCTTGGGCTTGGGTGGATTTTTTACAAAAACAGGGGGATCACTGAAGACGCGTGATGATTCAGCAAGAAACTGTTGATTCTCCCTGTTCCATCTCTCCCTCTTCTGTATCCTCCTCCTTGCGTCAGATAACAGCCTTATTTTGACAATAATATGCTGCTTGATTGTCAGCAGCTTTGACTTGTTCAGTGTGTGATTCAAGGTCCTTAGTTCTTGGGCGAACTTTCGAACCCTTTCCGTGAACGGTCTACCAGATGTTATGTAGTCAATCACACATTGAACACGGGACGCATTCTGTCTTGCCCATCCAATTTTCTTGTTCAGTTGATGCAAGCGTCTTCTGGTCTTCTGATCCATCGTCGGTTTCAGTCTTCGATTTGAATCAGCCAAAGTTCTCGCAGCACCATAAACTGAGCAATTGATGGTCCAGAAGTCGGACTCTTGCGAGATATCTCCACGAAGGGAGGCATCCATTTGAGCCAGATCTTGGGGCTTAAGAGGAACTTGCATGTTGATGTTCCTCCTTGTACGGAAATTGCGATCATCTTCCAGAAGATGCCAGCTTTCTGCGGTTGGTCTTAATGTCGTTTGGTCTTCGTCTGAAGCTTGTTCAAGCAGCGGTTGAGGAAGCGTTCCACGTACATATCCATTTTTCCGGAGGTAGTCGGCTTGATTTCGCAAAGACTGATGCGAAACGTATTGAAGCTCTGGGTGTTTCTGGCACCACGGAGTATGCATACGCGCCATAAAGCTTCCGCGAACAGGGATAATGCTGGCATCGTAGCAGTCTAGCACGTCATTCTTAAGTTGATCCGTCCACTGAATGCGGGCGTTTCGCCGGTTCGTCGTCGTGTTTCCATCTAAATTATTTTCAGCACCCCGAACTCTAGGATGATCGGCATTGTTTGCCGATACATTGTCGGGTGCTCTGCGCGTTCGATCGTTTTGAACCGCATCTACAACATTTTGGTGGTTCGTTGGTTTCATTGTTGTTCCCACGAGCAGCTAGGGAAAGGGTTTGTCAATCCTTATAGAGCCCCGCGTGCAGGGATAAGGCTGATACTCTGAGACGTCGCCCGGTATCCCAGAGTCACCGTTAAAGACACCTGACCCAGGTGCCATGCAGCTTTCGGCACGGTTCTCACACGTTCGCTTAGGGGTTATTCCTTCGGGACCATCCCGAAGGAATGAAAAAAAAATTTTTTTTTTTTTTTTTCTACGATTTATGGGAAAATTCGAAACGATTATTCATTTAAAGAAATCATTTTTTACAGAGAATATTTCAAAATGTTTCAAAACATTTAAAAATATTTCTTAATTGTCAGAAACGATTATGAAGTAAGTAGTAAATAGTAGACTTTTACGGCATTTTTTTTGGTTCAGAAAAAAAATGTTAGAAAAAATTAATGTAATTTTCATTAAATCATTAAAATCCTGTGAAATAATAACATAAAAAATGTCTTAAAACTTTTCTAGGTTTTTCTTCGACAATCTGAAAGTTTTAACTGTACTAATATGCAAATTCTATTTTCGTAATTTTCGGCTCACACCCACTTAGCCATTCATTCTACTCATCGAGTTTTCTTACAATAATAGAAATAGATAAATATTTCTTAGACAATTATTTTTGTAAAGAAGTGAATCATATAACCATGAAATTTCTGAAAAATTGTCCCTCAAAATATATATTTATTTCATTTTTATTCTGATTTGCCTACATATATGATGTTTTAAATTGTTTCCAACAATTTTATTACACATTTAAGCTCTTCTGCACTGTAATAGGAATTTCATTTCAGATTTATGCTCATAAGCTGCTTCGATACTGTAGAAAAGTGGCTTTAAAATGAGCCTAGGAACATTACAAACTGTTGATTATTTCGGATATTACATAAATTTTAAGAAAACATTAGAAATTTACACTATTTTTGCATTATCTACTTAAAAAATGGACAAATTGGCTTTAGTCTGAGTTCATGCATACGGAATTTTGAGAGCATTCATAATTTTAAAGAGAAAAAATTTTAACTCTGGCATAATTAAGATTAGAAGAACTTAATCAGTCATCAAAAGCGAGGTGAACTAAATCTTGGCCGATAGTATGTTATAATTATAAGTAATAATTTATCATATGAATACCTATGTAACAATATCATATTTTGAATTTCATTTATTTTTTTCAATATATACATGTATGTATAAGATATATATGTATATTTTTTATTGTATAACCTCTGGTATAACTGCTTACTAATAATTGTGAATCAACAGCCATACCACGCTGAAAAAACCAGTTCTCCTTAGATCACTGAAGTTAAGCAGTGTTGGGCGCGCTTAGTACTTTGATGGGTGACTGTTCGGGAATACTACTAACTGCATGCTGTTGGCGTCATGGGTGTGGTGAGCCCACACTTGTAGTTATTTACTACAAGAAACTATCCACCTAGAAACACTACCCGAATCGGGTAGTGTCACGCCTACCCTGAAAGGGAAATGGCTTAATGGTATACATAAGAATAATGATAAAATAAACATTTAATATTCGTGTGGTAAATAAATATGCAGTTAGCATTTTATGTTCATGGTAACTCCTGTCATTGTAACTCCGATGGTAACTCATTTCTGAAAATCTCTAACTTCATCCCCACATAGCACACTTCCCGAAAAAACCTGGTCTTTTCTTGAAGACGAAGATTTCAAACGTCGAAAAGCATTTTTGTGGGGTTCACATTTGCATTAATATCAGGTATAAATAAACTTTCAGCTATAACCTGACAGCTTCCGATTTTTCGTAAATTTTTGACTTCGTCGAGAATATGTAGTACACCGTTCATTCTCGACGGTGCACGAACCCTTTCTAGCTCGAATTTTTTTTTTTTACACTTTTTAGTTCATTTTTCGCATCAAATAAGAGCTCGAGACTATCAATACGAGCACGTGAAACTTTATTTGTTTTGTTTTGTGAGTACTGTCATCGACCATATACTCGCAAACAAAACCAGATACTTTTCATTGCGAAAATGTACGAGATCGGCTCTACATGAGTTAATTGAACTCTTATTACATACCTCCGCAGCATTTAACAAATTTAACTACCCTCTTATTGATTTTTTCAAATTTGTGTAACAATAAACACCCTGGCGGAAGTATCGGATAGGAATTCCTTTCGAACCAATCCGAATCATTGCGGAATCTGTATCCGAATCAATCCGAGTCAATTCGAACCAATCCGAAAAAAGTTCTACATTTCGTTTGACCCAAGTCGTTTAAAAATTAATCCGACTCAATCCGGTCCAATCCGAACTCTAAAAAGAACCAATCCGAATCAATCCGAATCAAAGCTTCAATCCGAATGAACCGAAATTCGAATTGATATACACTGAATTTTCAATCCGAATGAATCCGAGTTCGAATTGAATCGGATTCATTCGGATTGAAAATCTTTTTAGGTCAATCACAGTTCGGATTCATTCGGATTGGAAATTTGGTTCGGATTCATTCGGATTGAAAGTTCGGATTGAACCGGATTGAGTGGGATTAATTTTTTACCGATTTGGATCGAACGAAATGTAAAAAAAATTCGGATTGGTTCGAATTAACTCGAATTGGTCCAGATACAGATTCCGAAATGATTCTGATAATTTCGGATTGGTTCGAAAGGAATTCCTATCCGATACTTTCGCCAGAGCAACATCAAATGCGGGAAGACAAATTTCGCTTACAACTTGGTCCACCGTACACCACTGCACCTATGTCAATTCATCATGGCGGCCGACCAATGAAATGCGAGAATTCAAAAATGGCTCTTGCGCAAATATCTTTTTCCAAACTCGGGTGCATTATGGGTTGCATTTGGGGCTATTTCTCATACACTGAAATATTAAAAACATAACCTGATGTCGTATAAGCTTGCATGCTTGCATGTTTGGTCATACTTGTGAATCGTTCAAATTTCCGATTGCTAGATTTTCAATTTCATTATTTACATTCTACATTAATGAGAAGTGTTTAAACTAAATATCAGAATCTGGTTCCTTTATTCACCAGATTCTGTTTTTCGTCTGGTCTGATCTTTTCTCCCGCCAGACTGGTCGACTAGGACTAGGGGGAGCAGATGCTGAGCCGGACTCTGGCCTCTGTCATACAAGGCAGACGTTGCTACTAGGGGAGCTTCCTCATTTTTTTATAAAGTTTTTAAAAATATTTCCATAGTAACTTAAAATTCAAAGCATTGTGAGCTTATCACTTACGAGGTGGCCGCTGGACCGAAAACCAAGAAATGACCAGGAATTTTTTGAAACCGGGTAAAACCGAAAAATGACAGTGAATTTATTTTTTCACAGGGAATTTTACAAATTCTTAGAAGAACAATTTACGAAATCACTTGGAATATCAGAAATATCATATCACATGATACACACACAAACACAAACAAACAAACAAACACACACACACACACACACACATATATATATATATCCATATATTTATTTATAAGGACAGAGCAAAAGATTCTTCGTAATTAACATATTAACATATTTGTTCTCTTAAAATGGCTCGACCCCCTATAAATTGTTCCTTTTCTTGTCAAAATGTACCCTGAATATTGGCAGAAGTTAATGAATTTTTTACTTTGGAATACAAAAGGATAAAATACATATGTGCCGAAATAAAATAATCCATTAATAGTGGCAATTAAAAAATTAATTTAGTGCAAAAATAGATGTTGGAGGTATTAGGCTTTTGTAATACCAACAAGCGCCGCATGGCGCTCGTATCGCGTGTGGATGTGTATTCTTGCCTCGCATCGCTCTCGTTTCCATACCTTTGTATCGCGCACATCGGAGCTCCTAAATAAAGTATTCGCTACAACCTCAAGTGCTTGTGCTTCATTAATTTCTTTCTCAATCACCTCCGAATATTGAAGAAATCCGAAAGGTTATCGGCCCAGCTCGTTTTCCAAAGAAGGATTAAGGCGAGTATAATACTGTTGTGAATTTTGTGATTCTTATCTTTTTCTTTGGATTCTGATTCGTGTAGTTTCTTATTTTCTTGGGAGCGTAGAGCGAGTTCGGGAATTCTCCATTTGGGAGGGAGAACTGGAAACCGGACTAAATTTATGTGTTGTTCTCAGCCTTACCCGGAAAATCTCGTGATTCAAAGGCGCATAATTGTTTGTCGGCCGAATTTCGTGCGGGGGGATTGCCTCTGTGATAGTAGCGCAGGGTTTCTCCTCTCTCGGGCGTGTTCGAGTTCGGAAATGTGGCGTGTGAGGGAAAAATGGCGGTAACGTGGTTTGCGTCACAACCTGAAATTTCTCGTTTTTTTTTAAGAATCTAAAATGACGATAGGCGTCGAATCGGGTTGGATAACGGAGGATTATTGTTCGCTGGTGTATATTTTGTTGTTGTTTACTAATTGGGATTCTTTATAGGCACAATTTCAAAATCCAACATATTGGTAAATTAATAAAATGGCAGGTTTTAAATCTGTTATACCAAATGTGCCGATAAAAGAGACTCAGGCTGGCAGAGTAGGAAATTTCATGTAGAATCACAATTTCGAATCTAATTGGACTAAAATTATTTGAGAATCTCATTCAACAATTCTATCCTTAAATATGAATTTTGTTTAGAATCCCAGAATCAAACTGACAAACCGGGTCATTTTTTTTAGCTCACATTCTCTTTCAACTTTTGAAGGGTATGAGGTTATAAATGCAGCGCTGCAAATGGTTTCGGTAGTTTTGGGTGTCAATTTTGGAGAAAGTCATAGTAGGGCATCCTAAATTGACGGGGGTCTCAGGAGGTATTTTCGTGGTCCCACATACATGCATGGCCAACCGGGATGTGGTCCATCTACCAGGTTAATCACCGTTTGTGATGGATCAACGACCGGTGTGTGGGTGTGGTTCGGCTTCGGGATGCTGAATGAAATCACCAGATCCTCAATAGTCTCAGTAATAGTAGTGCTGGGGATGTTGATGATCCTAGGAATACAAGTCAAATTAGAGTCTGATTCTAGAATAACTTCTGGGGTCCTTTATGTTGATTGGAACTAAGGGATAAATTTGTTTTATTTATTTTTGTTTCTCTCTCTTTTATGCATGAGTCTAATTGTATTCCGTTAAAACCCGAAACAGATGTCAGATAAGGACACTCAGTCAACCGTATCAGATTCCGAGAAGACTCCTGCAGCCCAGGAGACGATGGATGATGTTCAAAAGGGAGTACTGGATGCGATTCATGACTCAGAAAATATCGTTCCTGGGTGCCAAGAGTCTGACCAACCAAACCAGACTGTAATTTCGGAGAGTAAGTATATTTCTGACACTCAAGTAAAAGTTTACTACTGACTCTTTTGTTAGATTTAATGGTACCATAAAATTAAGAATCTAGAATCGTCCTTTGCTCTTTAGAATCCTATAAATCTCAGATGTTATAGAAGAATCACTTTTACAGCAAACGAGTTGTCAGAGATAAATTTTGAACAATCCAACCAATCGAATTTGAACGTCCAAGCCGTTGTCCAGCCTGAGAGTCAAGAGGTTAGCCAGCAGGACACTTCGACTCAGATTCTAGAGAATAGAGATCTCCTGGGACAGCTGAGAGAGGATCTGAAGAAAGCGGTGAGCCAGACGGGTCTAATTCTTGAGAAGTCAAGCGAAATGATGAACGCTGTACGTGATATACTCGCCACTTCGGAAAGAATTGCTCAGATGAATCTCGCTGCCAACCAGATTCGGCTACAAGCAGCCATGGTAAGCCCTAATCCCATTGCGGCCCCCAATGCCATCACAGTAGAATCGAGCTTCCCGAATCATAGAGTCAATAAACCACAGACAAAGAATCAAATCGTAGGGAATCCTGCGATCTCTGAAAAAAGATCACTGTCGGGGGAACATTTACAACCCCTTACAAAAAGAGCCCGTATCTCATTGGATCAGTTGAATCAGAATCAAAGTTTGAATCGGGATTTGAGTCAGAGTCGAAATTTGAATCAAGGTTCGAGTCCGAGTCAAATTTTGAATCAAAATGAAGAGTTGAGTCAAAACCCAAGTAGTTCGAGTCACATTCAGGGTTGGAATCGGTGTTCGGAACTTGTTAGTCCGTGGTGAGTTTGCTATGGGAAGATTACATGTCAGAAGGGATTACAAGCTTGGAGCGAAGACCGATTTTGAGCTTTGGTACGATTCTCTAAGATCTGAATTGATGACAAATGATCTTCTAGATCACATTGATTCGAATTTTGAGGCCCCTAGAGCCCCTGAACTGAGAAGTGCCGATCTTATAAGGAGACAGACTTCGTTAAATGAAATGAATATAGATGAGTTAAAATCTTTCCTCACGCAGCTTGAAGCGGAAAAGAGAGCTGATTCAAAGGACTCTAGGGATGTTAGAGAATCAGGAGAGTCGGTGGAAAGTAGCGGAGCTGTGGCCGCGAATTGAGTCTCACAGAAGTCATCAAAACATCCGGACTCAACGTGTCACAGATGCAATCGAAAGAGGCACTGGGCAAATGAGGGATTGTGCAACCTGGAACCTGGCTTAAAATGGTGTTACAAGTGCCAATCATATGCGCGTCCTGAAGCAAAGGAGTGTAAAAACTCTCAAGGTGAGTCTAAAATGTTTAAAAATGAATCAAAGGGAAAACGAGGCAGAGGGGGAATGCATGGGGTTAGTAGAGGCAAGATTACCAAAAGAGTATTTCGAGGCAAAAAGAAGTTTCAACCAGGAGCGAAATTTGCATCCGAGAACGAAAATGAAGCAGGTAAAATTGAGTCTAATAATGATTTAATATTTGTTGCTGATTCTGGGGCAACTGATCATATTGTAAACACCAAAATGATTCTTTCTGATTTTAAACCATGTCATAATAAGTCTATTCGAAGTGCGAACAAGAATGAATCTGCCAACATCAGAATTGATGGTGTAGGCAATTTATTGTTAGAATCGCATCTTCCTGATAAGAGACCTATTCAGCTGAATAATGTTATTGCGGCTGAAAATATTTCTGAGAATTTGCTATCGCTAAGGCGATTTGCAGATGCGGGGTTAGGAATTGATATGGACAATGAAGAATTGAACATATATGATAAAATTACCAAAGAATCTATTATTAAAGGAATCTATGTAAAACCTAATTGGATTTTAGAGTTTGAGGTTAAGGAAACTAACAGGGGAAATCAGGTATCTGTAGAATCTTATGAATGCAAGGTGTTCCTAGTTTCTGACCAGCAGCTCCTGGATCAATCACAGACCGGTATTAACATAAAAAATCAGGAGGGAGGCGTTGTGTTAGATGATGCTGGGTCTGGGATTGGGAGGGAGGGACAGAGGGAGCTGGGAACAAAATCAAATGCGAAAATTGCTCAAGTCGAGAATCGAGAATCTCAAGTTGATCCTAAATTAGTTTCTGAAATTTTTGAATTCCCCTCAACCAAAAAGAATTCTAATTTCCTTTTAATCAATGTATCTGATAATTCAACACTCAAGAATCCTATTCAATTAGATTTCATAAAATCATTAGATGAAATAGAAGAACTTATCAAGTTTGATCCATTTGAGAAAAAAGTCGAGTCCTTTAGAAAATGTGATGAAGGGATGTTGTGGCACATGAGACTGGGCCATGCATCTCTGAGTTACCTAAAAAGATTACAACAAACTGAGAGTCAATTAAAAAACGTTGAGTTCAATGAATCTATTTTGGAATGCGAAATTTGTATAATGTCCAAGATGGACAAATTACCTTTCAAAAATCAGAGGAAAAGAGCAGTGAGACCACTGCAAATCATTCACTGTGATATGATGGGCCCTATAAAGCCTACCTCGTATCCAGGTGCGAAGAGATTCATTACAGTTTTTGTGGACGATTTCTCGAGAATGGCACGAGCTTATTGTCAGAAATCTAAAGATGAATCTGGAAATTCTTTAGTGCAATATCTTGTTTCAACTCGAAACTTGCTAGGGCACGAAGAAAAAGTGTGCTACATAAGATCTGACAAGGGCACTGAATTCGTACGCGGCGAATTCATGAGAGTCATGGAATCTCAGGGAATAGAGTCTGATTTGCCTCCTCCGTACACTCCAGAGCTTAATGGAGCTGCGGAAAGATTCAATTAGACTCTTCAAAAGAAAGTTCGCTCTATAATGCTAGATTCAGGGCTGCCTAGTACGATGTGGAAGTTGGGAGTAGATGCAGCTATCCATGTGTACAACAGGACCCTTCACAAATCTGTCGATTTCGAGACCCCCTTGAAAAGATTCCAACCTGAAGTCATGTGTCACTTTGAACAAATCAAAAGATTCGGATGCATCGGGTACGCGGCAATACCAAAGCCTGACACCAAGTTCAGCGCGAGGGCTGTCAAGGCGGTATTGGTTGGGTACACGAAAACAGGGTACATACTCTGCCATCCGAGCTCTAAGAGGCTGATCGAATCACGAAATGTAAAATTCAATGAAAGATTGGTTTACAAAAATGCGTTTGATTCCAAAAACCAATTACGGGAATCAGAATCCGAGGAAATAATTTGGGAAGACCAAAAAGTAGATCAAGAAATCACAAAAGAGTCAACTGTATCGAAAAGAAAACGAGGCAGACCTTCAAAGCAAGATTCCAAATCCGAGGCGCCAGTTGAGCAACGAGGACCTTTAACTATTCTTAAAAGCAAACAGGTTCAAGTTGATACGAAAACGTTGAGACGAGTCATAGATTTAAGTTTTTTAGATCTGGATTCTCAATCAAGGCAATGTCTCATAGCTTTCATTAACAAAGATCCTACATCCTATACCGAAGCAATGAAGACGGTCGATTCATTTAAGTGGCAAAAGGCCATGAAAGAAGAACTAGATTCTATGAGCGAGAATCACGTCTGGAAAATTGTAGATCGACCGAAACATATGGCAGACGGAAGTCCAGCCAACATTATTGATTCCAAATGGGTATTTAAAAGGAAACAAGAGACCGACGGTTCCATTAGATTCAAAGCAAGACTGGTAATTCGAGGATTCAAAGACAGGAGTGAGTATGACATACAAGAGACATACGCACCTGTTTCAAGACTGGCAGTGGTCAGGGCTGTACTTGCTACAGTTAACAAGTATGACTTGTATTCCTCCCAGCTTGACGTCAAGACTGCTTTTCTGAATGGAGTTTTAAGTGAAGAGATTTACATGGAACTTCCAGACGGAATTGAAGTTTACGAAGAGTCTCGTAGAATCAAAGTGTGCAAACTCGAAAGAGCTTTGTATGGATTAAAAATAAGTCCTAAGAAATGGAACAACCGGTTCACAGAAGAGATTCGAAAATTAGGATTCGAAAATGATCTACATGAACCATGTCTCTTTACTTGGAGAAAGAGCGGAAAATGTATGGTCATTGTGCTATATGTTGACGATATGTTGATTGCTAGCAATGATGAGAATCTGTTGAATCAAACTAAAGACTCCCTTGAAGGAATCTTTGACACCAAGGATCTTGGAGAACCCAGAGAATTCCTGGGTATATCAATTCAAAGAGACAAAGACCATAGAATCATGAAGATTCACTAGGAAAATTATCTGGAGAATGTTCTAGAGAGATTTAGAATGTCTGACTCCAAACCGCAAAATACTCCTATGGTCACCCGCCAAGTTTCGAATAGGTCTGGAAGGAGAAAAGAGTCAGATTCTGAAAAGGAAGGTTTTGAGCGACCTCCGTGTAAAGTTTCTTTTCGAGAGGCGATAGGCTGCTTGATGTATCTGGCCAATGCCACAAGACCAGACATCGCTTTCTCGGTCAACTACTTGGCCAGAAGGCAGAACAGTCCTTCTGAAGAGGACTGGGCGAACGTCAAGAGAATCTTCAGATATCTCAAGGGAACGAAATCGAATGGTTTAATCTATAGAGGTGAAACAGAGAGTCTAGAGTCTTTCACTGATGCTAGTTTTCGAGACTGCATTGATTCATCTTCGACAGGGGGTTACGTGATCCGCCTGTTTGGAGATACGATCGCATGGAAGAGTAGGAAGCAGTCACATGTCACGCTTTCGACCTGCCAGGCTGAATACCTGGCTATGAGTGGGCCATGCCAAGAACTGGTCTCGCTTGATAAGGCACTGAGATATGTCCTGGGTAGAGGTTTCTATCCGGTGGCTGTCTGGTGTGATAATCGATCAGCAGTTGACTGTGTCAAGCAAGACGGAAGTCATAAACTGAAAATGTTTGATGACGATTTAGAGTCTATTAGAATCGATTTAGAACAAAGAGAGCGCAGTGGAAACAGAAATCATATGGGCATGACTCATGGTGACTTCATTAAACAATGTAGTCAGGAATGAAAAGTGATTGTGGAGTGGATTCCAACTGACAAGAATCTGGCTGACATCATGACCAAGCCGCTTTCTTTTTATTCACATACATCTTTGACAACTAAGATTCTGAATGTTTCCTAACTCAATTGTGTTTTTCAGAAAACTCCAGCAAGCAGCAGTAGGTATTGAGGAGAGACTGGATGGATGGAGTAATTTTCCACTGATGCATAATCCCATCAACTTGAACGATTCAAGAGGGCGATATGCCTACGGTGGAGAACCCCATTCATTATGAGCAGAAACCTCTAATTGAATCTTGTAGAATCACAGTGAGTCCTATTGAGTCTTATGCAAGTTATTATTTTTCTTTTCTTCATTTCTTGATGTATCAAACGATTATTTACACTACTATGTTCTGTATCTACATTCTAATATATTTGTAAGAATATTATAAACATGAATCTCAAAATAGTATTTTGTAATGCGTGTGGTATGATACAAAAGGGAGGGAGTGTTGGAGGTATTAGGCTTTTGTAATACCAACAAGCGCCGCATGGCGCTCGTATTGAGTGTGGATAAGTGTTCTTGCCTCGCATCGCTCTCGTTTCCGTACCTTTGTATCGCGCACATCGGAACTCCTAAATAAAGTATTCGCTACAACCTCAAGTGCTTGTGCTTCATTAATTTCTTCCTCAATCACCTCCGAATATTGAAGAAATCCGAAAATAGACTTGAGGAAACCCTAAATACATATTTTTTTAATGATGCCAATATTCAGGGGACATTTTGACACCAAAAGGAACCATTTTTAGGGCAGCTATTTGTGGAGGGGGGGGGGGGATAAAGCCTTTTTTAGACCACGCTTTATTTATTCCCAGTTTTTACAACTTTTGATAAACTCAGGTAATTACCATGTAACGATCAACATATTTCTTAACGATGGGTTTTTTTTTTAAATATTATGTAATACTTTGAAGGGATGTATGTCCTTATTCAGGAAAATTATACCTTGAAAAAATCTATAGATACTTGGCAAAACTGGCATTGTCAGGAAATTTGTTTACAGAATTTGAGTAGACATCAGTTTGTTTTTAAATTTGAATAAATATAATTTTGATATGATACTTGAGAAAATTAAAAAAGATTTTTGTGTATTTCAGATTTGTCAAAAAAGAATCTAGAAGATTTTAAAGAACTTTCTATTTTATTTTATAGGATTTTACAAAATATTAGTAAAAACTCGAGTCTTTTTGAAAGATGTTTAGGACCCTTGGAAGTTTGGAAGAAATCAAGAAATATTTGATAAATTTTCGGAAATGTTTAAAAGTGTTTAAATATTTTTAACTTACTCATATTTTTCTTGAAATTTTGAAAAATCATTCAAAATTTAGGAAAATTGTCGTATAATTTGCTAAATCCGAGGAATTTTAAGAAATTGGTTTATTCTCTTGAAACCTTTCAAAATTCTTTTGAAGCCTCTGAAGTTTATTTTTGAAACCTTTAAGGATCTACATTTCTAAAAATTTTGTAAAGTTTGAAATTCTTTTTGAATCTCTTTAATTCTTCTAAATATTTCTTGGATTTACTCGATTTTTTTATCTTACCAAATTGGAAAACTTTACTTAAAAATTTTGTACACTCTTTTTCAAAATTTTAGGAAATCGTTTGATATGTTTAAAAGCCTTTTTTAATTTTCTCTTGAAGTGCATTCTTCAAAATCAAAAATCAATTGAAATATTCACACTAGTCTTAAGAAAATTATTTTTTCAATCTTGTCAGACCTGCTCAACCTTCTAATCTTTAAAAATTATTCAAATTTTTCCGATTCTTTTTTTTAATTCTACTGAATGAAAAAATGCCGTCAAATCTTTAAAATTCTTCCTTGACAAATTTTGAAATCTTATAAAATATTTTGAAATGTTTTTTTAATAATCTGTTAAAATTAATTTTTCAAAATAAAAAGCTATTTTAATTTTTCCTAGGAACCGAAAAGTTCTTTTTCATTTTCGTGAAATCTTACAAAATTCTTAAACAATCTTTACAAGTTTGAATTATTTTTCAATCGTTTTGAAACTTCTGAATATCTTTTAACCTTACTCAATTTTTTTTTCTAAAATGATGTAATATGGCAAAATTGCAAAATTTTGCTTTGAAATCTTGTTACAGTCTTTTTACAAATTTTAGGAAATTATTTTACAAATTTTGTAATTTTTTTCAATTTTCTCGTAGAATTCATTACAAGACAATCATTAAACATTTTTCCATGAATTTAAAAAATATTTTTTTCATTCTCTTGACACCCTACAAAACTTGGTTTACCTAAAAAATTTTAGAATCATGAAAAATTATTTAAAAAATTGTTTCAAAGTCTTCCATATTCTTTTTCCACACATTTTGAAATCTTCAAAACTTAAAATTATTCGTTTAAAATAAAACCTGAACTATTAACATTTTTTCCAGAAATCTTGAGAAAAATTTGATCTCAAATCTTTCATAATTATTAAAACGCATCTAATTTTTTTAGAATTCTTCAAAAAAGTTTTTCCCATCATTTAATTTTTCTTTTTCTCTTTGAAAACGTAAGAAATTTTAAAAATTATAGTGTGGTAGCGAGTTGTTGAGAAAAGAATCTTCTTCCATTAGAAAACAATCATTTATAATTTCAATTTTCTCTTCTATCAATAATGTTCAGAAATTGACTCTAGAATCAATTCTCGGCGCCGGGATTCGACTCCGAGAATCGAATAATAGATATTAAGAATTAAATATTAAATTCGAATAATATTAGATTCAGTGAATTATTTATTTTAATTGATATTAACAATAATTCATTAATTAGTAATTTGGATTAAAATTGATTATGGATTTTAATTAAAATTAAGTATTAACTTAAATCAAATTTAAAATATTCGCGGGCTTTCATAAAGGGAGGAATCGGAGTCGAAGATTCTATTACCGCGGTCGATTATTCGATTCCCGGAAGCGACAAATTTTTCCAGAACCAAAGAATCGAGAATTGACGCAAAGTTTATAGTACAGAAAATTCATAAATTAAAAATGTAACGAAATCTGGTGAAAATACCTCCCCCCCCCCCCCGCGGGGGGGGGGTGTAACGAAATCGAACCCTCTCCACCCCTTTTTAATGTTACGTAATATGTGAACGCTCCCTTATGTTGAAATTTTACACACAATTTAAAGGAACAAAAAGAAAGATCGAGTTCGTTAGCTAGTATTTTTTACCAATGGTTCTGGTTTCAACCATAAAAAAGTAATAAAAAATTCAATTTCGCGGTCATATTATGCAACATAGAAAAAAGATCGATGAAGAAAATTATGCACAAAAAAAAGAGCCATAAATTTGTGACAAATCACTTTTTGATAGGATGCGCAGTTTTTATTTCAATCGTAAAAAATAACATAAAAAATGAAAAAATTGAATTTTTTGAAAAACGACACAAGCTATGAAAAAAATGAACAGAAAAAATTCGTTCACTTAAAAAAGGGCTACCAATTTTTTTACAAATTAGATGTTTTAAAATATGCACAGTATTGAAATTAAATTAAAACCTTATATATGTATGTTGACCTGCTTAGATGCAATTGAGTTAATACAATCATTGAATTATTTTCTTATTGCTATAATTGACCATTACTAAAATTTGTTCTCTCTGAAGGCTTGAATGCTCTCAAAATTCTGTATAAAATGAGCCCAGGATGAATTTGGAAAAATTTGAAAACATCTTATCGGTAGGCAAATAAAAATAAAAATTGAATAGTATATATTTTGAGGAACTTTCACAACTTAAGACTTAAGACTTAAGACTTAAGACTCAGTGCATATTTGGGTGAAATTAATGTGGGTCTTGCATTACATTAAATTTGAACCGTTTTAAATTCCCAAAGTTTAGAGTGAAAATATTCCATTTTAAACAAGATAGATAAAGTTTTAACCAAAGAGTTGAAATTTGAACAAAAAAGATTAAATTTCTACCAAAAAAAAAGATGAATTTTCAACAAAATGCATAAACTCGCAACGAAATAGTTGAATTTGGAACTAAAAAAGATCAGTTTCCAACCAAAAATGGAATAGTTAAATTTGAACTAAAATGATGAATGTTTGACTGGAATAGATAAATTTGTCAGCAAAAATATAGTGTTTCAAAGAAGAAGATTAATTTTGAAATATAATGAATAATTTTCTACAAAAAAATACATTTTTTCTCAAGAAAAGAAATTAATTTTAAACTAAAAAAGACAAAATTTCAACCAAATAGATGAATGTTCAGTTAAAAAAACAATTAATTTTTCACACACACACAAATTTTCAAAAAAAAAATAAAATAAAAAAATGTTCATTCAGAATGATGAATTTTCAAATAAAATGATGCGTGTTTTACTTGCATAGATTAATTTTGAACCTGAATAGATACATTTTAAGGCAAATAGATACATTTTCAACAAAAGCGTTTAACTTTCAACCAAGTACTTGTATTTTTAACCAAAAAGAATAATTTTAAACTAAAATTGTAAATATTTAACTGGAATACTTGATTTCTTAACCAAAAAGGTGAATTTTCAAGAAACAAGATTAATTTTCAGACAAAATAATTAATACTAATAGTGAGGATTTTTGAGCAATTCATCATTATAGTTGAATCTTGAACTAAAAAATATCAATTTTCCACCAAAAATGGAATAGTTGAATTTTGAATTGGTAAAAATAATTTTCAAGCTTACTGATGTATTTTCAAATAGAATGATGAATCTTCAATTGGAATAATTGAATTTGAAACCAAAAAGATGAATTTGCAAGTAAGAAGATTAATTTCCATACAAAAAGACGAGTTTCCAACAAAATACATGAATTTTCAACTAAATATTTGAATTTTTACCTAAAAAAGATAATTTTTCGACTAAATAGTTAAATTTTTAACAAAAAATATGAGTTTTAAACATAAAAATTCTATTTTTTAGTTCCAATTTTCAGTTAAAAAAATCAATATTCAACCAAGCTTATGAATTTTCAACTAAAAGGATGAAACTTTGACTGGAATAGTTGAATTTTAAACTAAAAATTGTAATTTTTCAACCTAAAATTTAATAGTGAAATTTTTTAATTTGTGCAACTAAAAAGATAAATTTTTAACCAATATTCAACTGCAATAATTACATTTTCAATTTGTAAAATTCATTTTCTGTTAAAGAAATAACGAATTTTCAACAAAATAGCTCACTTTTCAACCACAGAGATAATTTTTTATTTGAAATGATGAATCTTGAAAAATATTAATTTTTAACAGAAGAGTTCACTTTCCAATCAGTAATTAAATTTTTATTCCAAAAAAGATTAATTCTAAACGGAAAATATAGTAGTTGATATTTCAACCAACAAAATTAATTGCTAATCAGAAGCAGTTGAATTCAACAAAAAAACTACTTTAAACCCGAGTTGAATTTTCATCTCATAAAGATTTTTCAGTCAAGAGAGAGAAATAATTACAACCAAGATGTTGATTTTCCAAGCAAAGAGATGAATATACAGTACAATCGTGAAATATGCAAGTTTTATGAGCCAACTACACAGAAAAACCAGAATGTAATCTTTACAGCGATTGTAGAGTAATCTTTACCTTGCGACAAACATCACCGTCATATGATAAGATGTACCTGCCACAAGGATAATGGTTAGCAAGTAAACTCTATTGAATCTTGTTTTGCTTGAATGCTAAATAATTGGAAGTTATAAACTTTGTTGAAAATGTAATACATTTCGATTTGAAATGTATGAAATTTCAAGCGTTGCTACATAACGGGCTAGGACTAGGATTTTACAGGCTAGGAGAAACTGAAGGGTCTACCGCTGTACTCTTCAACGCAAGCGAATTGCTGTGGAGAACAGGGACGTTGCCTTTCTCGCCTTGCTCGCTTGGCTTGCTCGAGCCGCGTATCTGGCCGCGAATAACAGCCAGACCCATCTGGCTGTGCTCCACGGCCAGAAACGCGGCTGGAACAAGCCAAAGGAGCAAGGCGAAGAAGGCGAGTAACGCTTCGTGAAATCGTTTTCTAGAGGAGTCAAGTCAGGTTTATACATGTCAACCCGTGAACTTTCGACCGATTTTGATGAAACCTTTTGCATTGTGTTGCGGAATATGTATATTAAAAATCTAAACAAAAAACTTTGTTCGGGAATTTGAAAATTCATTTTTCTTTTGAAATCGATAAAAAACGATTAAAAACTGAAATAACTTCAATAAATTAAGTCCTAGAGCAGCAACAACACTGCATAAATAAATATATATATATATATTATATTATTACATTATATAATAGGTATGGACAACAGTAGGTAGACGCTAATAAGTCCCCGTGATATTTTTAATGGACATTGTGCACACTCGAAGGGTATTAAGTTCTACCGCGAATTGATGCGGTATAATGAATTCCCAATCACAAAATATTTGTGAAAAATGTATACTTGAAAATTCAGAAAGATGAATTTTCCACCAAGAGGTTACTTTTTAACCAGACCAGGTGAATTTTTAACCAAATGTTTAACTTTTTAAGCAAAGAAATTAATTTTCTACCAATATCTTGCGAAAAAGTTATAATCTGAAAATAATAATAATGAAAATAATGATTATTGTGATATAATAATTTTTCGATAATCAATTTCTCGTAATTTGTTTGCGATTAAAGAAATAAGTATATGGTTGAGTGTAGCAATAGTTAGTTTAGGAAAAAGAATGATAAAAATGAATAATGTTCAAATGTCGGCAAAAGTATTGCACAAAGTATACCACTGCTGTTATTTCTATACTTTGATGATTGTTCACACAATACTTTTTCCTAACGGAATAGTCTTGTAGGCTTGAACATTCCACTATTTAGTTTTGGGTTGAACTTCAATTGTTGCTGTGTCAAATTTTACCATTTCTTTGAAAATTCGTCTTTGTAGGTTGAAAACTGGACTGTTTAACATAAACGTGAAAATGGAACGATTTCCTTAAAGATTTCATTTTCTAATAGAAAATTCATCTTTCTTGGTTGAAAATTGTTCTTCCTTTACAGTGTCTTCTTATTTTGTTGATAATTCTACTACTATATTTATGGTGAAAAATTCATCTATTTTGGTGCAAAAATCTACTATTTGTTAGAAAATTTAACCTTTTTCTTAAGATGTCTCCTTTTTGGTTGAATTTGACTATTTCTAATTCAAATTCAAAATATTGTTTGTCTAAGATGTCACCTATATACTTTATCATTCCCTGACAATCCATGTTTTAGAATAAAAATACATACATCATTATTGACAGTTTGCAGTACTTTGGTTAAAAAGTAATTCCACCTGTTAAGATTCATCTCCTCAGTTGCTGAAAATTTCTTTTACTCGTCGTTAACAGTTTTTTACATGAAAATTCAACTGTTTGAATTTTTGAAAATTACTCTTTCTTGGTGGAACTCAATTTACATTTTTCCCCCTGGAAATTTAACAACTGGGTTACATTTATTTTCTGACATTACTGAGAAATCTTTCTTGGTTGGAAATTTAAAATCGGTTAAAAATCGTCTTTTTTGTTGTCCAATTCACATATTTTTGTGAAATTTCCATACTTTTTGTCAGAAATGAAACTGTTTCCTTGAAAATCAATCTGTTTTGTTTACGAATGAACCTTCTGTTCTTGCAACTTCGTCATTTTTGATAAAAAATTAATGTTGTTAGTATTACTGTTAGGAATACATTCTGTTACAAATTAAAGTACTTTAGTGAATATTTTTACTTTTTGGATGAAGTTTACTGTTCTTCTTTTACAATTGCAATTTTTTTAAAAAATAATGCCAGTATCAGAGTTCTCGCAATTTTGGAATTGAAAGTACTAATAGTTAAACATTTTTAAGTAGAGAAAACTAAAAATTGAATAATAAGAGTAAAAGTGTATAAATTATAGATTTTAAAGTAATAGTCTGAAATTTAATAATTTAGAATTAAATACTTGAAGATTTTACAGTTGTAACTTTTAAATGGGCAGCCTTACTTGTTAAACATTTTTCCATTGAAAACTTTATAGATCTGTTTTTGATTAAGAAATTCAAAATTGTATAGATCAAATTTAAGTCATGTGCAATTGTATAATTTAAAAATTAAAATCTTTCAGTACTTGTATAATTGTGAATTAAGTTTGAAATTCAAATTCCTTCTGAAACAATGGCCCTGTCGTAGCTAACGTAGGCTCGAGGATTGAGAGAATATTATCGTTTCACAGTAAATCCCAAGAATAAATTCTATCTTGCAATCGGATAAAAATGCTGCAGCACGTTTATCTTCTCAAAGATAAAATTTATCTGACGAAAGATAAAATTTATCTGGCGGAAGATAAATTTTTTTTCACGAAAATATTTATGTCAAATGCGTGAGCCTATATAAACTGAAAAGAGCGGCTAGATTCACCTAAATTCGGTGGGCCTAGATCCAAAATTTTCGGTGGGTCTATGAAACCTGGAAAGGACGGTTGTGTTTACTGAAATCCTCGAGGATCAACTGCCTGACTCGAGTATTTCCTTGAGAAATTTGAAAATCCTGGCGGCATTCTTTGGTTAAATCACCTTCGAAAATTACGCGAGGCTCTTATCAATAGGGCTGACTTACTGAACTCTTCGCAGATATTTTGAAAATCCATTTCCCCTTATTACAAACAACACTTTATTTAAATGATTCAAACCAAAAAAGCCATTAATCTACACTTACACGATATATAGACTGCACTTAGGTTACCTTATAGTGCTTGTTTACCAATTTAAAAGTCTTCATCAGAGTGGACAGAAACTAAAGGTTCGTCCAACAGAAGTAAAGGATTGAACTTGGCTTCTAAACCCTGGCCGGTTAAAGTTTCTGCGATGCGGAGGACAAGGACACTCAGCCAACTTCAGTCCTTTACTTCTGTTGGACGAACCTTTAGTTTCTGTCGACTCTGATGAAGACTTTCAAATTTGTAAACAAGCACTATAAGGTAACCTAAGTGCAGTCTATATATCGGGTAAGTGTAGATTAATGGTTTTTTTGGTTTAAATCATTTAAATAAAGTGTTGTTTGTAATGAGGGGAAATGGATTTTCAAAATATCTGCGAAGAGTAGAAGACCCTCGCGTAATTTTCGAAGGTGATTTAACCAAAGAATGCCGCCAGGATTTTCAAATTTCTCAAGGAAATACTCGAGTCAGGCAGTTGATCCTCGAGGATTTCAGTAAACATAACCGTCCTTTCCAGGTTTCATAGACCCACCGAAAATTTTGGACCTAGGCCCACCGAATTTAGGTGAACCTAGCCTCTCTTTTCAGTTTACATAGGCTCACGCATTTGACATAACTATTTTCGTGAAAAAAATGTATTTTCCGCCAGATAAATTTTATCTTTCGCAAGATAAATTTTATCTTTCGTCAGATAAATTTTATCTTTGAGTAGATAAACGTGCTGCACATGGCCGTAGCTAAGGGGGGGCATTGTGGGGCAATGCCCTACCTTAAAATACCAATGCCCTACCTTAAAAAATACAATTGTCCAGATCAGATCAAGTACGATTTTTACTTCCGCCCTACCTTTAACCAACGATGCCCTACCTTTAACCACCGATGCCCTACCTTAAGTTCAATTCTAGATACGGCCCTGGTGCTGCAGCGTTTTTATCCGATTTCAAGATAGAATTTATTCTTGGGATTTACTGTGGTCAGTCATATTGAATTTCTCTAGAATTGACTCTAGATAAGCCTTTTGGTCCAATATAATTGTACCGCCATTCCTTTGAACGTTGATACCCAAGAAAAAACTTACTTCTTTCATATCTACCATGGAGAATTGATTCAATAAATATTTCTTGAAATTTATCATAACGCTTTTCTCGAAAGTCATTATTAATATATCATCGACATATAGAATTACGTAAATGTTTTTCGCAATATGTCCGCGATCTAAAAAGTATAAACAACGATCCACTGCGGAATTCTTAAAACCACGTTTTTTTATTACTTGATCAAAATGCTCAAACCAGCATCGAGCTGCTTGTTTTAAACCGTAAAAAGCTTTATTAAATTTGCACACGTAATTCTTTTTTGCATTGATTCCTTCTGGAATTTCTATAAAAATTGCCTCTTTCAATGAACCATTTAGGAATGCTGTTTTTACATCCATTTGATGTATTAATAAATCATGTTAATTTCCAAAACCTATAATAAGTCGAAAAGTTGTAATTCGAGCAACGGGTGCAAATGTTTCATCATAATCTAATAAATACTTTTGACTGAATCCTCTCGCTACGAGCCTTGCTTTATACTTATATGGGTTTCCCAAAGAATCTGTTTTGATAGTAAAAACCCATTTACAGTCTATTATGTTTTTCCCAAGTGGGCAAGGAACGATATCCCACGTTTTGTTTTGTAAGAGAGAGAGAGAGAGAGAGAGAGAGAGAGAGAATCTCCTCTTTTATAGCTTTCTCCCACTGACTTTTATCCCCTCGGGTTTTAATCTCTGAGTAAGAATTTGGAATGTCACAAATTGCAGACTGTACACTACTAAAATTACAATGTTCTTCATTATATGAAACATTAGGCATATTTTTAATACGTGCACTGCGTCGTAATTGTAAATCAGCTTGAGATGTATCATTAGCTTTATCTGTTTTGTGAACTAGATTTGCTATTTTCACTCTCATTATTGTTTTTAATACTGATTTTTACATTTCCAACGGTTTGAGAGATTTTGTCATCGTTTGACAATTCATGAACTTCACCTGGGTAATATACGGATTTGTTCATTTCGCTCTCGTCACTGATTTTTCAATGATTCTATCAGTTTTCATTCTTTTAGCAATCGAATTTTCATTATCGATTTGTTTTGGATCTTTTACGTGTCCAGAGGGTCGTGATTTTTTATAATTAATTTCATCAAAAACTACGTCACGTGCTATAATTATTTCATTTGTTTCTGCAATTAATACTTTTTTTATGACCCTGGCGGACCGAACGACCGGAGCGGATACGCTAAGCGTATCCTTATAGTATCCACATCGTATCCTCTCCGTATCATGCAAGAAAAACTCATTAAAAAAGAAAGATTAACATTTCACTTGTTGAAATTCGGATTCTACGTGAAATTTTGAGTTAAAGGGTCACAGAGTAATCGAAATAGTTTTTCTTGCAACATTAAAAACTTTTAATAAATATAATATTCATCGATGAAGTGCGCTGAATGCGACTTCAAACGCATCGTCATTCAGTAGCAGTTCATAGGCTTTATCCGTCGACGATGCGTTTGAAGTCGCCTTCAGTCCACGTTATCGATAAGTATTATATTTTTTGAAAGTTTTTAATGTTGCAAGAAAAACTATTGCGATTACCCCGTGACCTTTTAACGCAAAATTTCACGTAGAATCCAAATTTCAATAAGTGAAATGTTCATCTTCCTTTTTTAATCAGTTTTTCTTGCATGATACGGAGAGGATACGATGTGGATACCATAAGGATACGCTGTAGCGTATCCGTTCCGTTCGTTCGGTCCGCCAGGGGACACATGCATGATTTCAGCCCTTTTCGACGCCTATGAAGCGGGGCTAAAGCCAGGGTTGGTCAGTTACGCGTAACTCGAGTATTTTTTACGTATAATACGTTTTTGACGTCGAAAACAGTAGAAAAACGTAGAAAACTCCTGTAAGTTACGTTTTCAAGATGGGCTACTTGTAAAATCAGTGTTGACAAGTACATAACCTCACTTGTGAAATATAATAATTATTAATAATTCTGTTGAATGCGTTATAGCAATTAAAAATAATAATTATGCCTGGGCTCGAAAGAAATACTCAGCATCATAATGCAGTTCCATGGAAGGATTTGTTCTTTGAGCGGAAGAAGTAAGGACAGAAAACTTCCGCAAAGTGTCTTCTGCGATAGAATGTTAAAAAATACTAGTTTAAAACGTCTACAAAGTACAGGTATGTGAACAATTGTCGATTCTTTTGATAATAATTATGATTAATCATATTGAATAATATAATATATGTAATTATGCAGGGTCTCCCTAATTATAACCTCAAACTGCATAAACATTTATTCAAATTCAAGGAATTTTTAAATATTGGAATTTCGCGCGAGATTCACGAACGAACATGGCGACCACGACCCACAAGAAAAATAGGTTATGAGACTATTTTTCGCTGTGGACGCATGCGCACTGAAAGTTTCCATTCGGACGTAATATACGTCAAATCACGTAGAAAACTAGAGAGGTAATATACGTGGTAATATACGCGTAGAAAACCACGTATAATGCGTGGAGTATTATACGTTACCAACCCTGACTAAAGCTCTACTTTTTACTCCCTTGGAAGTGAAAAGTACTTTTTACTCCCTAGGGACTGAAAAGTGACGTCAAAGATGAATAATGAAAATTATGCATCTATGAGCTCGCATTTTATGATTATCAGCCCACTCACGGTAAAAACTGAGAGGAAATTTTTGTGGCAGATTATAGAATTTTGCGGTTATTTATGGAAAGTGAACATATATACCTGTAAAATTACCATAAATTACGGACATTTATGGAAATTTTTAAAAATGAATTTTGGGTACTCCATGGTAAGTAACCATATTTACCTGTAAAATTACCATGATTTACCAAAATTTTTCATAAATTTCCGGAAATTTATGGAAACTTTGAAAATGAATTTTGGGCCAGTTACCATATTTACCTTTAAAATTACTATAAATTACCAAAAATTTTCATAAATTTCCAGTAATTTATGGAAATTTTTAAAAATGAATTTTGGGTAATCTATGATATGTTACCATAAATCACCTCTGAAATTAGAATTGATTAGATTAACATTAATTTCATGCTTCATTATACAAAATCTAATATGGACTGAAATCATGACTGTATTTTGAGAAATGTCTGAAATCATCCATTTGTTATAAAAAAATATCGTATGCGCCAAGGGGGAGAGGCACTTTTTTGACTCGTGCATGTTTTCAGTACTCGTCTCCGGCTCGCGCTACGCGCCCGCCTACGACTTGTACTGAAAAAATACGCTCGTCGAAAAAGCACCTCTTCTCCCCCTAGGTGCATAATATACTGTTGACCATTATGCTCATAGCCAAGAAGAATCCCCTTGAATGATTTAGTATCAAATTTATATTTTATTTTTTTATTGTGGATGTAAACAGTATAACCAGAAATTCTCAAATGATTTAATCTTGGTTTTCTGTTATGCCAAAGTTCAAATGGAGTTTTATCTTGTGAAATGAATTTGGTTGGAGTCAAATTAAGCAAATATGTTGCAGTTAAAATAGCCTCACCCCATAAATCTTTATCTAATTCTGCAGCATGAATTAAAGTACGCGCTTTTTCAAGCAATGATCTATTCATTCGTTCAGAAATCGAATTTAGTTGAGGTGTATACGGGACTGTTAAATAATATTGGATGCCCCTCTGTGCAAAGAAGATTTTGAATTCATTTGGCAGATATTCAGTACCGTTATCGCAATATAAGTGAGCGATTTTCAAATTGAAATGCGCTTCACTTTTTGCTATGTAATGTTTCAAACATCCAAAAACCTCAGATTTACTTGTTGATAGCTAAACGACTGAGTAATGGGTAAATTCATCAATAAAAGTAATAAAATAATTTGTATCATCTTCATTTGTGGGGTTAATTGATTCTAATTTATTACAGTCAAAAAGCAAATCGTTTTTTTTTATCTCAAGAAATTTTGTTTTATTCATATGACCTAATCGTTCATGCCAAATTTTATATGAGTTTAATGATGTGTCGTTATTATTAGTTGTAATTTGATTACACATCTTTTTCCTCAATTGAAATTCTATGTATTGTAAAGAATTTTGCAGCTCACCAGTTGCCAGGCTCTGGTTACCCTTATTTATAGTAACGTTACCCGTGTCGCTGAAAACAACATTCATGCCTGCCTGCTGCAAGCAACGAACGCAGAGCAAGTTGTACGGAACAGCCGCCCCGTGCACAGAGAACGTTGTCCAAGGCCCCAGTTACTCCTGGATTAGTCACAACCTTTATGACTCCTTTCTTCGTTGCAGCAATCTTCTCGCCTTTCTTCGCTATGGAGATCTGAAGTAGTACAACCAAATCCCCAAATGTCGTAAAAACATCCAGTCTGTTTACTATATGGTCCGTTGCCCCCGAATCCAATATAAAACGCACTTGATCTGATGCACTTGCTTCACTGATCAATAAATTTTCAAGAACATTCATAAATGCAAAATAGTCATTGTTCTCATGAGTTTGCACTGTTTGCAGCATTCGTGTACTTTCTTCAGCTGTCTTCATTCGATTATAATAGTAACAATCTTTCTTCTCGTGATTTCTCCTGCCGCAGTGATCACATTTCTTCGCATTTAATTTGTTGAATCTTCCTCCTTTTTTAAATTTATTTCTGGGATTGAAGCCTTGACCATTTTTATTGAACTTCCTTTTGTTATGGAAATTCTTTCCTTTGTTATTGTTGCTGCCATAGTTGTTGCTGTTTTTATTGTTGTTGCCGTAGTTGCTGCTGCTTTTATTGTTGTTAGCGTTCTTTAAATACTTGCAGTTTGCAAAACTTTTGCACTGGTGTGACTTTTATTTTCTTTTAATTTAATTTCACAATCAAGCAATGTATGCTTTACATATAAAAACTTCATATGTTCATCAGGATAATTTTCAATTGCTGTTGCAATTGAATCATATGAAGGGGGTAAAGCAATCAAAAGTGTTGTGATCTTTTGGCCATCATCCAATGTTTTTCCAGTGGCAGATCGATATTCAATCAATAAATAAAATCAAACAATAATAATTGATTGCCAAGAGGAATATCATCCTTGATTTTGACGTTTGCCATCTTCTTTTTAGCGGCAATTTTAGATGCAACACTTTTCCGATCATACACTGAATCCAGTTTGTGAATTACATCACGCGCACGATCTTCTTCGGTTGCAGTTAGTACCAATGAGTCATGCAAATGTCTTCTAATTATGCCCTTTGCAATCCTTTGCTTTTTCTTCCAATCGTCATCTATTTTATCTGGCAATGGACTATCAAGAATTGCTAAGGCGTCTTCATCTTCAATTAATCCTCGAATTCGGTGTTTCCATAAACTGTAGTTTTCACCGTTGAAAAGTGTTATTCCCGGATCTTTCTTTGTTTCGGTACTCATTGTCAATGGTTACACTAGCACAAGGTCACTCACAAAGTTTTATTGTCTATCACTTTCAGTTTTAACTTCATTTGATTATTTATTTATTCAATTGTTTATAAAGTAACTGGGCCCATAACCTATTGGGATATGGTAAAAGTTAAATAGTGATTATATAAAATAAATGATAAGTCTTTGTTTTAGGTGAACTAGTTGAATATAATTTTATTTCAAAAACGTCTTAACACTTTAGAGAGCATCACTGAACGACTTGACGCATTGGTCCACTTCAGAGGGACTCGTAGCCATAACATATACAGAGCCATGAGGCGATATGGAAAACTAAACAATGACATAATATAATATGAGGAGTGTTACAATGATAAATTTGCATATATTCCAACATCCTTTCTTGGAACACGTGTGAAATTTTGATTCCATCACTCTGTTCTATATTAGTTACATCACATAATTCTAGAACAGTTACATATCCGTACAGTAACAGCATTACAGAACAATGTAACCTGTATGTTCCTTTCTTGGAACACGTGTAACATTCTAGTGACATAACAGTTCCATCACCTTATTCTATATTAGTTACATCACAGAATTCTAGAACTGTTACATATCCTTACAGTAACAGCGTTACAGAACAATGTGACCTTTATGTTCCGTTCTTGGAACACGTGTGACATTCCAGTGACATAACAGTTCCATCGCTCGGTTCTATATTAGTTACATCACAGAATTCTAGAACTGTTACATATCCGTACAGTAACAGCGTTACAGAACAATGTGACCTTTATATTCCATTCTTGGAACACGTGTGACATTCTGGAGACATAGAAGTTCTATCATTCTGTTCTATATTAGTTACATCACAGAATTCTAGAACTATTACATACCCTTACAGTAACAGCGTTATAGAATAATGTGAGCTTCATGTTCCGTTCTTAGAACACCTGTGACATTCTAGTGACATAACAGCTCTATCACTCGATTCTATATTAGTTACATAATAGAATTCCAGAACTGTTACGTATCCTTACAGTTACAGCGTTACAGAACAGTGTGACTCTTATGTTCTGTAATAGTTATAGCACACGATTATAACAATGTTATGTATAAATGTTTCTTTTTTGTTATGTAACATTTACAGAACGTGTCCGATGGATAGTTTTATGTAAAATTTGACTTTATCGGTTTTCATCAAATCTGCACGGTTTGAGACCTCCTGAGTCAGAAAAAGATTTTTGTATAGATTTCGAGTTCCTTATTTTGCTTCAAAGCTGTATGTTGGAGTATTGTCCTTTTCATAAGCAAGTTCGATTTACTAGCTCATAATTTTAATAACGGTCAGGCAGATGTTTGCTGCCTTCGAGATTTTCTTATTTCCAAACCCTCGTTTATGATTTCGAGAAACGGACGTCTAATTTTATTGAAGGTATTGTCCAGCTCGTCGCCTATCTGCAACTTTCTTTACCGCCCCTGCGAGACCCTTGCTAATCCTCAACCCTGTAGCCTGTTTCATCCTCAGAAGTTCAGGACGTTTTCTATTTGTAAATCTACGTCAACAACTATGTCACTAGCACCCCCACTTCAATTTGTCATCTTCGATCCCACCTTGAACACCGATTTCTGTACTTGAAATCGTCAGTCGGTAACGAGAGTTACCCTAACGAACAACCCTTTTCTCTGATCGGCTAACACTAAAAGAATCGCTCGCGAACCACTGTATTCAATCAATCTTCATGCATTCACCTTCTGAATAAATACGAATTTTTACTTTAATCGATTCAACGATTTATTTGAGATCCTTGTTCTTAAATGTCCCAAGGAGTGATCACTAACGCAAGCTAACGTATAAGCTTGTCCTGTGTCGTAATCCGCAACGCAACATATGGTCCTTCGAGAGCCGGATTGTGAATTTAACGTAAATTATTCACATCCATTATCGAAAAACGAACCTGTGGAAAGAATAAAATCACGAGTGATTAAATAACCAAAACGAATATCGAAAACGAATAACGAAAGCGAATATCGAATTTGAAAATAACGAACACTTATCAATGAACTTCAACGAAACGTGATTGGACAATCATTTGTGCTTCCAGTATCAAATAATATCGAATTTTAACGAACTTGTGAACGTAATCGAAAAAAGTGACACTTTGGTGAGAGTGAATCAATTCAAAAGTGAACTTTCTAACGAAAAAAAAACTGTGAAGTGTGTATCAAGTCCCATGCAAGTGAAATTAGTGCATTGACTCATACCAAATATAAACAATAGAGATCCTGCAACGTCACATCACACGGATGGAAGCAGAATCATCGAAAAACTCAAAATCGAATCCAGCATCCTTGGATACCATTGAATCGCAACATATCAGCAGAGCAGCCTTCATCAACCGGCAATAGAAACAACTCAACCCAAGTCAACCAACGTAAACGTAAGTCTTTCATGCTTGTTATCTGGGTCATTATTTCCATGTATATTTCCTACCCATATTTATTGGCATCAGGTCAGACAATTTTAGCATTAAATGGCTCATACCATAAAGGAACTTTGCCTTACCACGGTTGTAAGAAAACAAATCCTTGTACAGTATGAGTACTCTTACAAAAGCGATCTTAGGCCACGCGTACCGGTGCTTGCTGTGAAGCTAGGTTCGTAAGTAGGCGTGGCCTAATATCTCATTTGTAAGAGTACTCATACTAGAGTAGAGTGAGTTCTTTACAAATATAGCAAGGCGAAGTTCGCGCTATTTTGGCGAGGGATAACGGCTTAAAATGTATTGAATGAAACCTGCGACAGAAGCATGACTAGTGTTCTTACTATTATAGTCATATTTTTACATTCTCATTCTAATGAGAAGGTATTGGTTTTATGTAAAATTTGACTTGGTCAGTTTTCATCAAGTCTCCACGTTTTGAGACCCCCTGAGCTAGAAAAAAAGGTTTTCGCCAAGGTGTCTGTCTGTCTGTAGTCTGTCTGTCTGTCTCTCTGTCAGTCAGTCTGTCTGTCTGTCTGTAGGCACGATAACTTTCGAAAAAAAATCAGATAGGGTTGTGCATTGGCACACTTTTTTAGGGTCTCAAAAGAAAGAACAAGTTCGTTAACCAGCTAATTTTGATCAAAATTCAAAAAGTGAGCGCATTTTGAAAATTTTTGAGACCTTTTTTTTCAAAATTCAAAAATTCTATGTACGGCTATTCATGGTACTCCAAAGCTCGAACAATTTATCCTAATGACTTTTTCGGATAAAAAAAAATTACCGGAGTTATAGCATTTTCAAAATTACAAAAAACAAATGTAAATGAACATTTTATGCCGAAAAACGCACGATATAAAAAAAAACCCAAGAGGAGGAAAATTTTTCTTTTTGAACACCCTACAACATTTTCGTAACAACTTTTTGAATTTTTTGAAAAATCAAAAATCCAAATTTTGATCACACGAAAAAATAATGAAAAATCAATAATTTCATTTTGCTGTCAAACTATGCAAGATACGACCAAAGATGAATGGGACAAAATTATGCACCCAAAAAAGATCTCCATATTTGTTCTTATTCACTTTTTGATATGATGCGTAGTTTTTGGTTTATTCGTAAAAGACAGCATTGGAAATAGTAAAATTAAATTTTCAGACGAATAACACAAGCTACGAGAAAAATGACGGAGACAAAATTTGTTCATCCAAAGAAGAGGTACAAATTTGTTATGAATCATGTTCTGATAGGATGCGTAGTTTTTGTTTTATTCGTGACTTTTTCATTTCTTATCATACGGTGCACAGAACCGAGCGTGGAACGCAAGGTTCAAATTATTTCTAAATCACATATCGAGCGCGAAGCGCGAGTTTCTGGATAAGAATGTGTTCCTTAATGTCGATAGAACCTTGAGTAAATAAATTTCCATTTCATTCTAAAATAAAAACAAATTTAACAATCACTTCACAGGTAGAGCTTTTGATAATTTTATAATATTTGCAAATAAGCTTTTTTTCCATCAAAGTCGAACACGAAGTTCAAAAATCTAGAGAAACCGAGCATGAAGCGCGATGTAAATACGTCTGAGCGCGTAGCGCAAGGTGTATACATAATCGAGCGCGAAGCGCGAGATCCAACAGTCGCGCGCCCTAGGCGCGCTCAAACTTGTGAGCGAAGCGAGCCGCAGAAGTAGAAAAAATTGATGATCTTTTTAATACGATTTAATCGCAAATCGCATCGTTAGTTTCGGAAACTGATTTAGATGCGGAAGATAAGGAGAGAAGTGACTTTGAGGATGAAGTTTGTTTCACGATCGGGAAGGCCAAGGCAATTTTCGCGGCTGATGATACGTCTAATGCGTCAGTTACACAATCCACAAGTTCTCAGATTTTAGTTCTTTCACACGGCCCAGGCAGCTCAAATTCTGATTCTTCAACTGAAAACGCGAACTCCCATAATTCAGGAAGATCTAATCCTACTGTACATGATATATCTCTTATAGATCATTCAGTGAATGAAATCGTCGAAGCAAATTATCGAGTTCCAAAAATGGATTTACCTAAATTCGAAGGCTCATACGCAAAGTGGCCTGATTTCAGTGATACTTTTAAATCGGCAGTTCATATTAATCGAAAATTCACTGATTCCGAAAAATTAATGTATCTGCGATCGTGCCTATTAGGAAAGGCAGCAGAAAAAATCGAATCATTAGAGACTACTTCCGCGAATTATATAGTAACATGGAATACTTTAGAAAAATATTATGATGATCCCGCGGCGGTAATTAACAACCGAATACGAGCCCTTTTCGAGCTATCTCCTTGTCAAAATTCATCGGCGACCGCGCTCGGCGATATTCTTGATAATGCGACAAAGCACTATCGTGCACTTGAAGCCCTCAGCAAACCTTTTTTGGAATCATTTCCAATTTATCTAATCGTCTCAAAATTAGATCCACAATCGCGTCTCAAATGGAAGGAAGAAATTCAAAGAGTCGCGCTTTAACTATGAGTAAATTGCTCGACTTTCTGCATTCTCGCAGAAAGATTCTTGAAACTTATAAGATAATAAAAAGCGAAAAACTTGATCAATCGGGTAAATCAAATTCGAAGGTTCCTCAAAATAATCAAAATTTTCATCGACGGCAAAACAGACAAATTGATAATAATCGAAACATATCCTCGTATGCGACGCAAGTAAAGCCGTTCTGTCATTTATGTAAGGGTTCTCATTTCACACAATACTGCGAGTCTCTCGTGAATGCGTCGGTCTCTGAGCGTATAAACATTGTGAAAGGGGCATATTTGTGTTTTAATTGCCTTAAGTCAAACCACAGAGTGGAGGACTGCAGATCGAGCCATTGTAAATCGTGCAATAAAAGCCATTCTTTATTGCATATCGAAAACGAAAAAACCGCGAAATCGGCTCATGTAAATGCAATATCTTTAAACAAAAGCGTACCCTCCGAAAATATTATAACGTCCGCAATTGTCCATATAATGGATCGAAAGGGAAGGCCTCACGAATGCAGAGTTCTGCTTGATTCATGCTCACAACCACATCTCTTAACGAAACGAATGGCCGTAAAATTAAATTTGTCCAAACAAAAAATCGACATTCCTCTTGGTGCTGTAAATTCAATGTCATCAAGGATAGAATATATGACAAGCGCCACCGTGAAATCGCGTATCAACAACTTCTCTCTAGATCTCGATTTTCTGATAGTAGACGAAATCAACGAACGTTTGCCTTCAGAACCAATTAACAAAACGCAATTAAATATTCCTTCAATTCTCAGATCAGCTGACCCCAATTTCAATAAACCAGGTCCCATCGATGCGATTATCGGTGCTGAATATTTTCTGCAGCTTTTGGCCGTCGGACAAAGACAAATTCCTGGACAAATTGCTGTATTACAAAACACAGTTTTTGGCTGGAAAATAGCGGGTAAAATCACTTTACCAAAATTTCCGAAATCAACTTCTTGCCATCTATTGACAATGTCACTGACAAGTCAAATAGAAAAATTTTGGGAAATCGAAAATTGCTCTGAGGGAAAAATTTTATCGAACGAGGAAAATGCGTGCGAAGTTCATTACACAAAGAATACTTGTCGAGATCAAGAGAGCGGAAGATATATTGTTAGGCTTCCATTCAAGGAAAACGTAATCGATTTAGGCGAATCATACACGGCCGCGGAAAAACGATTCTACGCACTCGATATTAATTTAGGTTTGCTTGGAAAAGACACACAGTAGTGTTGAAACGTACGTAGCATGCATGATGATTTTAATAAAACAAAATGTTGTTATGGGTCAGGATCGCCACTGATTCTAAACACTTCGGAATCAGATATAGTATAATTTTATTCAGTATTTATTCAATGATTACAATAAACGTCGAGAGAGACTACTGATTGACAAGACGAGATGAACGAGACTAACTCGCCGCTGCCCAAAAGGGGTGGTTTATCGATTAGAGCTTCCAGGCTTCCAGAGCCTTCTACTGTCATACAAGCTACAAGAAGCACATGCGCTATTACATCATATTGATTATTCTACATATATAATGATTATATAGGGAGTATTATTATAATTATATCCCTTATAAGCTGGGTACTTAACACCCCCCTCTTTGGACAGTATTTCGTCCTCGAAATTCTTCAATTTGACAAATGAACTTTTTTCGGTTTCAATGCTTGAAAAGATGTCTGTAGTTGTACTTCTCGCGGACTCCCTGCATAGGTTACAATACTTGGTTGGTTCTCTACTCTATTTTTGATACAAAAAAGAATAATCTTCTTTGGTATACATCTCGTTATATATTTTAACACTCCACACTTAAAAAGCGCGTATATGATTATTGATCCTATCGCTGTATAGCCTAAACGCTGTAACCATTCCGAAGCAGTTTCAGTCCAACCTTTTGGTTTTTTATGAGTAGACATATTATTAAGCATATCCCGGATGTTGTTCAAACCTGATTGAGCCTTCCTAAGTATATCCACATCAATTTGTCTTGGCATTGGAGCTAATTTATTCTTTAAACTATCTAAGTTTCCTAAATTCTGTTGCACATCGTAAGTTTCGTTGACAATAATGGTTTTGGTCATATTTAAGTTTTTTGATAAATGAAGTTTATCATGGTTACTATATATTTCACAATTTTCGCCGGTGACCAATGTGGCAACTTTGATTTGGATCGGATTGATTTTTTCTCCACATACTATATCTAGGTTTATGCCTGTTGTCGGAATTATAATATAGCCTTCTATTACCGGTATATACGTCTCCTTGTGGAGCAAATAAGGGGACTGCGAGCAAGCTACTCCTGCATACCTTCTTAGCAAACTTGCTTCACACGTGTTTGTTTCATAAATTTTTAAATTTGGCTGATTTCTTTTGCATATTAAATGTCTATTTATTTGTTTACATTTGTTAATTGTATCATTATCGGTCGGTACGTAACTGTCTTCGAAGTCGATTATCAAGTCATGGTCAGGAATTATGGAAAGGAATATTTTACCAAATTTGTTTGGTATAGGGATTATTCTTTTTACAGATCCTTCTTCGTTTTCGACAATCGGAATATTAACCACGTAACTTAGCAATCCACCTACCACCGCCACTGCGACCGAACTGACATTGAGAATTCCTTGGTAGTCTTCTCTGAAATGGTATTTTGTTCTATGTTGCATTTCAAATTCTTCTAAAGTATTTTTTAAAATTTCGGGTGTTAAAATCTGTGGATGTATAATTCCATATCTAACATTATTGATAGCATCTATTGCTATATTTATATTTTCGTTTAGTTCCTAATTAAGATATTTATTAAAATTAATTTGGAATATTAGGATCTCTTGCGAAAGTCATCTCGAAGGGTGAGAAGCCTGTACTTGCATTTTTCATTGTATTAATTACAAATGTAATGAATTTCAAATTTTCGTCCCATTGTTTACCATTATCTTCCATTGATGTTTTAATGAGATTTTTTGAAGTGGAATGCATTCTTTCTATATTACCATTTGCTTTTGGGTGGAAAGATGTTGTCTTTATATGCTTGATATTTAATGCATCTTCAAATTGTTGCATTAATTCCGATAAAAAGTTTGTTCCTTGACCAGTGAGTATTTTTTTAGGGGCTCCGAATGTACATATATAATGATCAATCATACTTTCAATTATGGTTTCTGCGGTTTCATTTTTCATAGGTATTAAAACTGTATACCTTGTTAATCTGTCTTGAATACTTAAAATATATTTATTACCTAGTTTCGATTCTGGCAACGGACCAAAAACATCTAATGCGATTTTTTCGTTAGGGTTAGTAGGTGTGTCTGGAATGATTGATTGTGCTTGATTAGCGTGAGCTTCTTTAATTATGGTTTTCTTTTCTTCTTTAGCTAATTCTCTGATTTTATTGAAACATATATGAAATCCTATTTCAGGGTAATAATTAGATATGTATTGTAATATTTCCAAAAGAGTTTCCTTTTCAATTGGTGTAAAGGTTGGGTCACCAAAAATCAATCTTACTATTGTTAATCCTCTATCTCTGAATTCTGTTATCAATAATCCTAAATAACGTATCCAATTTTCCTCATTATAATCGGGCATGCCTGCTTTATTTATTGATTTCCAAAGTTTTCCTTCAGCGTTTGGTTTAATTTTAACTTTATTGTTCGTTACTTGGTTTTCTTTCCATTCTAAAAATCCTTTATATAGTTGATTATCTTCTTCTTCCTCTTCTTCTTCCTTTTCTTCTTCCTCTTCTTCCTCTTCATCTTCTTCTTCTTCTTCATCTTCTGATGGTTCCTTAATTTTTACCTTTTCCTTATCTCCTAATACTCTTTGTTCAGTAATTACAGGTTTTTTCAGTATAGGTTCTTTATTATCAATTTCATTATCAGAGTCACTACTGCCTAATGGTACAGTTGTATCCGAATCATTATCTATTTCTTGGCCTTGAAGTGGGAAAAGTCTCGAAAGACAATCAGCTGCTTTGTTTTCTTTTCCTTTCACATATACTATTTCATACTTATACTCTTCGAGTCTTAATCTCCATCGAAGTAATCTTGAACTAGGGTCTTTTACATTATGTAACCAGACTAAAGCTTTATGGTCTGTTTGAATTTTAAATTTGGTTCCTAATAGATATTGACGTAATCTTTTGCAAGCCCAAACAATTGCTAATAATTCTTTTTCGGTTGTGCTATAATTTTCTTCTGCTTTATTTGATGTTCTTGAAATAAATAAACATGGATGTCCATTTTGTGATAATACTGCTCCTAATCCTTGGTTGGAGGCGTCTGTTGTAAGTGTAAATTCTTCTTTAAAATTTGGAAATCGTAGTACTGGTGCTTTGCATAAAAGTTCCTTTAATTTTTCAAAGCTTTCTTGGCATCTAGGTGTCCAATCAAATATTGTATCCTTTCATATTAAGTTGGTCAAAGGCTTGGCTATGGTGGAGAAGTTTTTTATAAACTTTCTATAATATCCAACTAGTCCTAAAAATGATTGTATTGTTTTAACTGTTGTTGGCGTTTTAAAATTTTTAATAGCTTCTGTTTTCGCCGGGTTTGGTTTAACTCCATTTTTTGTTATTAAATGACTTAAATATTCCAATTCCGGTCTGAGGTATTCACATTTAGATGGTTCTAATCGTAGTCCTAATTTTTTAATTCTTTCAAAGACAATGACCAAATTTCTATTGTGTTCTTCCAGGGTTTTCCCGAATACTACGATGTCGTCAATATAGATGAAACATTCTTTTCCTATAAGTCCACTAAAAGCGTTGTCAATCATTCGCTGAAACGTAGCTGGAGCATTTTTGAGGCCAAAGGGCATCCTATTGTATTCAAAATGCCCTCGGGAAGTTGAAAAAGCTGTATATTTTTTTGATCTTCCTTCCATCGGGATCTGATGGAAACCGGCACTCATGTCAAACGCGGAAAAGAATTTAGCTTGACCTAAATGATCTAGTATATCGTCTATTACTGGAAGAGGGTGAGCGTCCTGATCCGTATCTTTATTGATCTGTCTATAGTCTACTACCAATCTTAATTTGTTTCCCTTCTTGGGGACTACCCATAATGGTGATTGTGAATGTCTTATTATTCCTTTATCTAATAATCAATACTTGGGCGTTGGCTGTGCTGTGATTCTGCGTTGATCACTGCTACCTTGTTGTTGCTTCTGCTTCTGAGTCTTAAACCACTGATTAGGTTGCTCTAGGCTTTACCGTCTATATGACGTTCCCAATAAATTCTTGAGTAGAATTTCTTATTTAATTGTTTTCCGTAGTATAGTGCCCTACTTGGTTCAGACACTACCAAACAATAAATAATACTTTTCCTTTTAAACTTTTGTTTTTAAATTCTTTCTTACTTTTTCTTCTTGAAGTTTTCTTTGCTTTGGATTTTGTTAATCTTACTTCTTCCAATATTTTCAGTTGACGAATTATGCCGTAGCAAAAATCCGGAGTCCTCGTCTTGAGTTCCGTAGAACTCTCTCGTCTTTTTGAATTCTTATTTTTGCAATAGTTTCTCCACTCTTTTAGCTTTCAGAATTCCGTAGAATTCTCTGTCGAACTCCGTAGAGTTCCTTTTTGTCTTCTTTGATTTCCGTAGAAATCTTTCCTTCTTTCGGGTTTCCGTAGAAATCCTTGGTTCCTTTCTTCCAATATTTTTCTTCTCTTTTAGATTTTTGTAAAAATCCTTCCAGATTCGTCTCAAACATAGTGCAGTTTTAACTTCTTGGCAGCCGTAGAAGCCCAGTCGTTTTGTCACTATCCTGGCAGGATCGCCAGAAAATGTTATGGGTCAGGATCGCCACTGATTCTAAACACTTCGGAATCAGATATAGTATAATTTTATTCAGTATTTATTCAATGATTACAATAAACGTCGAGAGAGACTACTGATTGACAAGACGAGATGAACGAGGCTAACTCGCCGCCGCCCAAAAGGGGTGGTTTGTCGATTAGAGCTTCCAGGCTTCCAGAGCCTTCTACTAGTCATACAAGCTACAAGAAGCTTATAAGCTGCGTACTTAACAATGTCAACAAAATGGATGTTTCATTAACAAATAGACCGAAAGATCTAAGGAAATTCATTCAAATATATTAATATTGACGGTCTAAAAAAAGGATTAGATTTGTTTTCACAAATCTGTTATTGAATTAGGAATAGATTGGGATGCTGCAGTCCCACTCGAGATACATACGGTGTGGCGCGATTATCGGACTTAACTATCCTCACTCGATAAAATACAAATTATTCGAAAAATTATTAGTGATAATCACGTGAGCTTACAACTTCACGGATTTAGCGATGCAAGCGAACGAGCTTACGGTGCTTGCATCTACATTCGATCTAAAACGACAGACGGAAAATATGAATCGCGGTTAGTCTGCTCAGAATCGAGAGTTGCTCCTTTGAAATCTACAACTCTTCCAAGATTAGAGCTTTGTGCAGCTTTATTACTGGCAAATTTATTCGAAGCCACTTCTCAAGCGTTGCGTCATCTATCATTTGAAAAAACGATTTTTTGGTCTGACTCGGCAATAGTATTACATTGGATAAATACTCCATTTCATTTACTAAAAACCTTTGTTGGTAACCGCGTTGCAGAAATCCCAAAAATCTCAAGTTCATATGAGTGGCGACATGTACGCTCTGAAAGTAATCCTGCTGACCTCGTGTCTCGCAGGCTTCTGCCTAGCGAATTCGTCAATGCAGATCTATGGATGAGCGAGCCTTCGTGGATAAGTAAAAATGAAAATATCTGGCCTCGATCTGAATTGGAAATCGTAGAAATACCAGAAAAGCGCACAATTGTATCACACGTCACAAAAATCGAAACAAAAAACACGCCAGCGAAAATCGAAAAATTAAATTTTGTTGAGAAATTTTCTTCTCCTTATGAATTAAAGCAATTAACAGGATTTTGCTTACGAGTTACTCACAATGCGAAATCTGACGAAAAATTACTGGGTGAACTCTCAATTCAGGAATTGAAAAATGCGAGATTGAAAATAATTAAAATTGTTCAACTTGAAGCGTTTCCTCAGGAATTAAAAACTTTAAAATCGAAGCGAGCCTTAGAAGGCAAACTAGCACCCTTGGCTCCCTTTAGTTATTCGGACGGTGTTTTGCGGGTAGGCGGTCGATTAAACGAAGCTGACCTTCCCTACTCACAAAAGCACCCAGCTTTGCTGCCACAAGATCATCATTTGACAAAGATGATAATTCGCGAAGAACACATCAAAATGATGCATGGAGGCACACAAGCTACGCTTAATGCTCTCCACAGAGATTTTTGGATTGTAAACGGACGAAAAGTAGTAAAAAACGTGATTAGATAATGCGTTATCTGTGCACGTGCTAAGCCTGCGACACCGCAGTACCCGATGAGAAATCTTCCAAAAAGTCGCCTCTCTCTTAATCGCCCTTTTCTAGCTTCGGGAATAGACTATTGTGGTCCCTTTTATATAAAGGAGAAACGACATCGCAATCGAACAAAAATTAAAATTTATGCAGCTATTTTTGTATATCTCGCAAAAAAAGCAATTCATATCGAGCTTGTGGCTGATCTGACTACCGAAGCCTTTTTAGCGGCTCTCTCTCGATTTTTCGGTAGAAGGGGTAAGAGCTCTGATCTATATTCGGATAATGGTACAAATTTTTTGGGTGCCAAAAACGAAATCGAAGACGTTCAAAATTTTTTGGAATCGAAAATTCATAATGAATCCGTGAAGAGAGCTCTCACTGAGAAAAATATCGCGTGGCATTTTATCCCTCCGAGATCTCCCCACCTTGGAGGGCTTTGGGAGGCGGGAGTAAAATCGTTCAAGCATCACATGCTTCGCGTGATCGGTGGAAAATTATTGCAATACGACGAATTATTGACCTTCGCAGTTGAGGTAGAAGCAATTCTAAACTTGCGGCCAATAACTCCCATCCTTTCCGATCCCAATGATCTAGCCGCCCTCACACCTGGTCGCTTCCTCATTGGTGACTCATTTGCAAGCATGCCAGAACAAAACCTGCAGGAAATTCCTTCAGGACGTTTATCGTCTTGGCAGCACGTCCAACAGATGCGTCAACATTTTTGGAAACGTTGGTACAAGGAGTACCTGCACTCAATAAACTTCAAGAAGAAATGGCACAGCGGCGAAACTACCAACGTGAAGATCGGCGATCTTGTCACCCTGCGTAAAGACAATGTGCCTCCAATGCAATGGATTCTTGTTCGTATCATTGCACTTCACCCTGGTAATGATGATATTGTCCGAGTGGTTACAGTGAAAACTGCTCGAGGCGAGTACAAACGCAGCGTGAAGAAAATATCTCCACTGCCAATCGAATCAACTAGCGCTGTCTAGCTTTTAAAAAAGGGACAATATTCACCAGCTTGAGTTGTTCTCATGTAAACGTTTCATATTGCATCAAACCAATTTTATGCTTATACTTCTTAACATTTCTAGCTAATAATATAATTTTATGTATATTGTACCTCAATCGAAAATCGTATTATTTTAGAATCGAATTATCTTTATGTCTTCGCTATTTTTATTGAAAAATATTGGATTTGACTATTTCGAACGTGACCGTTCAAAGGGGCCGGCATGTTGAGGCGTAACGAAAATGTATAGATTTCGAGTTCCTTATTTTGCTCCAAAGCTGTATGTTGGAGCATTATCCTTTCCATCAGCAAGTTCGATTTACTAGCTCATAATTTTAATAACGGTCAGGCAGATGTTTGCTGCCTTCGAGATTTTCTAATTTCCAAACCCTCGTTTATGATTTCGAGAACAAACGTCTAATTTTATTGAAGGTATTGTCCAGCTCGTCGCCTATCTGCAACTTTCTTTACCGCTCCTGCGAGATCCTTGCTAATCCTCAACCCTGTAGCCTGTTTCATCCTCAGAAGTTCAGGATGTTTTCTATTTGTAAATTTACGTCAACAACTACGTCACTAGCACCCCCACTTCAATTTGTCATCTTCGATCCCACCTTGAACACCGATTTCTGTACTTGAAATCATCAGTCGGCCACGAGAGTTACCCTAACGAACAACCCTTTTCTCTGATCGGCTAACACTAAAATAATCGCTCGCGAACCACTGTATTCAAACAATCTTCATGCATTCACCTTCTGAATAAATACGAATTTTTACTTTAATCGATTTGACGATTTATTTGAGATCCTTGTTCTTAAATGTCCCAATGAGTGATCACTAACGCAAGCTAACGTATAAGCTTGTCCTGTGTCGTAATCCGTAACGCAACAATTATAACAATGTTATGTATAAATGTTCCTTTTTTGTTATGTAACATTTACAGAACGTGTCCGATGGGTAGTTTTATGTAAAATTTGACTTTATCGGTTTTCATCAAATCTGCACGTTTTGGGACCTCCTGAGTCAGAAAAAGATTTTTACGAAGGTGTTTGTCTGTATGTCTCTATCTGTTAGTCTGTCTGTAGTATCGTGCAAGCACGATAAGTTTCGAAAGATTGATCAGATTGGATTGTGCTTTGGCACACTTTTTTATGGCCTACAAAGAAAGAAAGAGTTTATCAATCAGCTATTTTGGATGAAAATTCAAAAAGTGAGCACATTTTGAATATTTTTGAGACCACTTTTTTTGAAGATCTGAAAATTCTATGTACGGTTATTATTAGTAAGCAAAAAGACGAATACCTATTATTAGGAGTTCAAGATACTTATATTAATTTTGAATAAAATTTATTAATTTAGTGGATTCGTTTATTAAATTAATCAACTAAACAAAACAAAAAAATAAAAGGGTTAATCTAATTAAAATAATTTTTAATTGATTGAATGTTTAATTAGATTTAATTAAATTGGAACTAAATAATAATTAATTGACAAACATACGAACCATTAGTTGAATTTCAAGTAGTCCTAGTTATAGGATCAACCGGACAGGAAAAACTGAAAGAAATAATTTTCCACAAAGTAATAGATCTTATTAATTGGTTTATAATAAAATTTTAAATATTCCATATACTTATCTGATATGAGGAGGAGGACATGAGGAATTGTTATTGTGAATTCAAATTTCAAATGAATACCCGCCAAAAGGGAAGAAATTTTCCCTCTCTAAATTATAGTTGACAAAAACACCTGAAAAAAAAAAATATATATATAATAAATGAAAATACATTTCTCAAATTATAACTTGATTTACTACTAAATCTACAAAAGATAAATTAATATTCTAACATCGATCGAGATATTGATTCGGATCGATAGGAACGGGCCCTAATTTAAATAATACGCCCCTGAGAATCTATGGCCCTTATGAACTTGTCAAAGGGAATCATTTCTATCTCAAATGCCCCATAGGAAATCTGAACGAATTCAAAGCAACACGTTTTTTGACACAATCTCTTCAGGAATCATTTTAATTTTCGGAATTAAATCCATAATATTTTAAAACGGATAATCCTAAATCGATCTATTGAAGGATATCAATAAAATGGCATTGAGTAGAATTTTGAGGATCGTTACCGAACCCGTAAGTAATTTATTCTTTCTCCCTTCGAAATTTTATTATTACAATCCGTTACTTCAATATTATAAAAGCGGAAGCTCAGAATAATACTACAAATGAGTTTAGTCCTGAATGTCTTTCTCTGACAAGAAAGATTTTTAGAAATTGTAAAAATTTATTTCCTTGTCCTCTTAT